>PVIH01000769.1:106638-141928 GCA_004025045.1 Sigmodon hispidus
CGTGGCTTGCAGCCCGTGGCTCACCTGAATTCCTACATGCTTCTTCTTCGGGGGACAGATGGCGACTAGTAAACTCCACCCCTTCTTCCTACCTGGCTGCCTCTGATTCTCCACCCACTTCTACGGTGCTCTGCATGGGTCCAAACAGTTTTTATTTATATCGTACAGAGAACATTCCACCACATTTCCTCTTTTCTGTTTTTTTTTTTTTTTTTTTTTTTTTATACTTTGTCCCCCAAGACCACATTATGCTTTTTGACAGTGACAACCTTTTAAATGAGGTAGGGGCTTGGGAACAGCTATACCCTGTGTATACAATTTCCTTTTGTGGGGGAGGAGATAAAGGCTTTTTGGATCTAGACAGCAGTAATGATGGCCTAGTCCCCTGAACACTCTGAACACGCTGAAGTGTATACTTCCATTTGATGGGTAGTTCAGCATAACTGAAAATAAACCCAAGGTTTCCTGAGGTCCCTGTCTGTGTGTGAGTCCAACTTAACAGACCATTCAAGAGTCCCCTAGCAATTCCCAAGCCTGAGGGGGGGGGCAAGGAGGAGGTGTTCCTAGAAAGGTCAGATGTCCCCATCCTGTCTCACACTGTCTGTCCCTTGGCTGGCTAAAATGTTAAAGAAGCCTGTGGGGTCGGTCACATAGCAGCCTTTGCCTCCAGAGGCCACCGGGCATGGCCCTCAGCTTCATAGCCTCCTAAACTCTGCTTGGTCTAATTTTAAACTCTTTCCCATGGCAAAGCCACTCCTGCTCCTGAGAAAGGGCTGCAAATTGCTTAGACGTTCACTTCTGGGAGGGTGGCTGGTGGCTTGGCACGGACTTCTTCCCATCACCCCTTGAAGCCCCCCACTTGCTCCCAGTTATATATAGGATCCTCCCTTTGGTGAGTAAGTTTGCTAACCCAAAAATCTGGGCAGGCTGGCAGGGGTGGGGTAAGGGATAGGAAGCAGGGGAGGAGAAAGGGAGAGGCATGATTGATAGCTTTGGCAGAGACAGAGGCCAGACCCTTCCCTTGGATGACGATGGAGCTGCCCCCTGGCCTTGAACTCCTTTGAGCCACCCCCTTCCTGTGACTGTGCAAATGTTTAGCTTCACCTCCATGCAGCCAGCAGCAGTCCATCTGTTAACACGCTGGCCAGACTGGGGCCTGGTGGCGTCGAAGTGACCCAGAAGTAGGTCTAATCCGCTCTTCTAAATGTGCTTAATACCATCGATAATCTTGTCACATAAATCTCCTGGTTAGCAGTGAGCTACGGCTATCACCACTAGGACTCCAAGAATCTTTCAGGAAGGGATTCTGCCTCCTGCCATCTATCTCCTTTCTTAGACCCTTCTCAGCTGCCATGTTGCCGAGCGCTTGGGAGAACCGCCCTGACCTTTCTGGGCTCATCTCCCAGAGCAGCTGCTTGTCCATTAGACCAGCTAAGCCCGGTTATTCCCTCATTCCTGAGCCTTGCTGATGGCCTGCTAGGCGTCTTTGGCATATGTGTACTCCTCTCATGGCCATATCTTTTGTGGAGTCTGGTACCATGCTTAATTGCATTGTTGCAAAGTCTAGGAGTAACTTTTTTGATCATGGTAGTATTGGTGTATGTGTGTGTGTGTGTGTGTGTGTGTGTGTTGCCTTCCTTCAGGGCATAATGCACAGCTGTGCAGGCCAGCCTTGAGTGACTAAAGAACAAATACCCTGTGAACAGAAATAATGCCCACCCTACTATGGCACTGGGTTCAGCAACAGCTGGGTAAACAAGTGAACTTCAGTATAATTCCATGCCCAGACTCCAGGAGCACTGGGCAGAGACACATCACAGATGCTAGAAGCTGACAGAAGTCTGCACAGCATCCCACATCTCCCACAATAGGCCCCTAAGGCCTGGCTGACATTTGGGTCCAGTTTCCTCTAGGCAGGTGTGTGGGCACACTGAGGTCTTCTGCACCACAGAAGACTTAGCCTGGATCACGGACACGCTTCCTTTGGTAGTTGTGGAGTGAGCAGCTGGGAAGATCTTACTCTGGAACAAACTGTAAAGGGAGGTATGTCACATCCACAGACCCACCACATCTTTTCTTTTCTTTTTCTTTCCAGTGCTATAGAGAGGCACAGATGGTGGCAAAGAGAATTTTATTGTGAATGACCACAGTAAAAAGAGGAGATTGGTCAGTGTTTAAAGTTTTTTTTTTTTTGGCCTGTGTGGTATTTTGATTTCAAAAGCTTCCTTGGTGGCTCTCCCAATTTGACTGGGCATCAGAGATTATGTCCATGTCCATTTTCTTTCTCTGACACAGCAAGAAATCCCATCATGGGCTTCCTGTACACGGAGGCCACGTGGAAGTCTCACCCCCACCCCTCTGTATCTCTTAGTAGATTCTGTACACAGAGGTGATGCATGTCCCCGTGGCATTTCCTGAGGGACATTGCTGTGGGTAGTGAGGAGCATCTGCCAGTGGTGCAGTTTTCTGTTTTAATTGCCCTTTGGAAGCCTTCCAAATTGGAGTTCATATGTTCTGGGAAGCAGGACGAGAGTCTGTAGGAAGCCAGTGAAAACATTCTACATGGAGGGAAAGGCTGAAAGTGTTTCATTTCCACACAGCAGCGGGCAGGCCTGAGGGTCAGCTGCTCTGGCCTTGACCTCACAGCACCACTCAGGAGCTCCACTTGGGCATGATCATTTCCTAAGGCTGTCATATTGAAGGACACAGAATGAGTGCCTCAAAAAAACAGGGCTTTGTTTTCTAATGGTTCTGGGGAGCCAGAAGTCCAGAGTCAAGGAGTTGGGTAGGTTAGATTCCTTCCCAGAACTCCACAGAACCACCCCTCCCTTCTCTTGGCTCCTGGTACCTCTATTTGTTCCTGTTCTAGTCTCTGCCTCTGGCTTCACATGGCATCTTCCATCTCCCATCCACTTGTATTTTCTTATAAAGCCTTCCATAGGACCCACCCAGTGAAAAGTGACACCCTCACCTTAAGGAGACCCATCAAAGCCCCACCTTTAGCAGAAATATCTGAAGGTGACCCTTTGAGAAGTGTTGAGAACAGTGAAGAAGAGAACCTTCCAGTTTTCACAGGTAAGAGGAAGATAGGCCCGAGCCCTGAGCCAGGTGAGCGGGTGAGGTGCCCTGACGTTATGGCTAAAGAACCCAGGTGGATGGGTATTGAGAGGGGTACTGTTTAATTTACTACAATGTAGCAAGTTACTACACATTTAACACCCACACTCTGCTTTGTCATCCATTTCAGCATTATAAAGAAGAGTCAAATTTCTTTGGAATGGGCCCAGCCCTGGAAAACCTCTGCACACTCACGGGTGAGGCGAAAGGCAGGCTTAACACTGTTGGCTTTACCAGCTAGCCGGCATTCTGAGAAGGTCCCCAACAACCCAGGGGTTGACAAAGCTGTTGCCAGCCCCACCAAACCTCCCACCCCGTTCCCTTGAGCTATAGGAATCTTGGGCCCTCTCGTCTACTCCTAGCTGAGTATTGGGGCTTAGAAATGTTAAATAACAATAATAATAATAACACATCTGAGTGTGACGCTTTAATAGCCGATCTATCATTTTCCTACTTTATTTCGGAGACTTTAAGAACGGTGCCCTTCCTGCACAAAACATCAGGGTGCATTTATATTAAAAAATGAAACTAATTAAAATGTTTGAAAACCATAAACCACCCCACCATAAAACAGCAGCAGCCCTATTTTTCCAGTCTAAAAAGATTTTTCTTCCTCATTTTGTGATCTGCTCAGATGAGCAAATTCCTGGAGTGGGAAGATTGGAGAAAGAACGAAGAGCAGAATTGCTCCTGTGTGAGGCCTCTGGTGAAGGCTGGCACCAAGGAACAGCTCCATGCTTTGTTGGTACCATAGGATGTGTGTGTGTGTGTGTGTGTGTGTCCATTGTATAAAGTGTCTCTATGTTACAAGTGCGATCTTTCTCTAACACCAAGTTGACTTCATCCAAGTCCCACTCAATCAGGCCAGCTGTGAGCACCTGCTAAGTGAAGTAACTATGAAGACTGGATGAAAACACGGAGGAAGAAGAATCTAAGGTAGTGGGAGGGATGACAGGCTGATCTGGGAGATGAAGACCAAGATGAAGGTTGACCATAAACTAAACAGGGCCAGAGCTGGGCTAGCCTGTCCCTCAGTACAAGAGATTGCTGATGCTGTCCTAAGAGTCTGAGAAAAGTCACCAGGTCATTGAGGTCTGAATGCTGATGCCTTCTGTTTTCTCAGATGTAAGTCTGGTTTTCTTTTTTTTTAAACTTTATTTATTTATTTATTTGCCTTGGTGTTTGCCTGGAACTGGAACTACAGACAGTTGTGAGCTGCCATGTGGGTGCTGGGAATCGAACCCGGGTCCTCTGGAAGAGCAGATGGTGCTCTTAACCGCTGAGCCATCTCTCCAGCCCCAAGCCTGGTTTTCTAAAGGAATTTATTCACAAGGTAAGAGCTGTGTGTCATTTACAGTCACTACTAACACCAGCACATATTGTCTTCTCACTATTGGCCCACCAATAGATAACACTTTCTGCCTGATATTTCTTGAATACACTTGAACCTCCTAAGAGGCTTGTTTGTTTTTTGTTTCTATTTTTGTTTAGAGACCAGCAAGATAAAGTCACAGGCTGATGAAGAAACTACCCAATGGCAGGAGCCCCAAGCTTCCTGACCCTATGGTCTATGTTCTTTTTGGCACATGCTCTGCCTCACACCTTCCATTTGGGCACACCTGCTCCAGATCACTTGTGCAAGAGCTGATGTGTGCAGCTGATGTTCAGCAGCTGATGTTCAGCTGGGAGTGAGTGAGTGTGTGTGTGTGTGTGTGTGTGTGAGAGAGAGAGAGAGAGAGAGAGAGAGAGAGAGAGAGAGAGAGGACAGAGGTGAAAGAGTACAAATCCTTTAATGGGGATATAAAGAAGGCTGATGGAAGACAGGAAGCTGGGAGACTCTGTCCCTTTGGTGAGATGTGGTGGGGACCTGACCTATGCTGAAGGAGGAGGAAATGAGTAGATGATGAAGTGCAGAAATGGTGGAAAGTGGCCTTTTGAGAACTGAAGGGCAGGAAGTGAGGACAGTGAGACGCCGCCGCCTGGATTACACAGTCAGGTGGGTGGTCTGCAAGGCCCCCCCCTGAGCCAGGCACATAGTGGGAAACGTAAGGTGAGATATAGAGCTTGGCTCTGGGCATTTGACATCGGAGGCTTCAGGTAAACACCAGGGAAAGGAAGTAGAAGCTAAAGGAACGGACGGGCTTTGTGGGGATTAGTCTGAATTCAAACCTCATTTCCTACATTTTATAAGCTATGACACTGGACAACGTCTCATGCTTTCTAGACTCGGTTTCTCAGTGTTAATGGGGGCACTTACCACATGGAATTGTTGGGAGAGCTCAGATAAGATTTGTGAAGCCCTTGACCTACTATCTGACTCTGAAAATGCTTTAAATAACAAGAAACACACACACATACACACACTATACCACTAACACAGAACATGGGTTGGAAGTTGGGACTACCAAGGACATGAGCTCTGGATTTGAGATGGGGAGGGAGAGTGGATGATCTCTCATTTCATGGAAGCAAAGCAATTGCTTTGCAAAAAAAAAAAAAAAATGCCTTCATTTGGGATTTCTTTAATCAGGGAGGGGCTATGTGCATTTCAATGTAGATTTGACTTATCTGTAGACAATTGGCTGCTCCCATCATGATGTCACAGGGAGAGCCATGGAGCTGCTCAGAAATGAGACCACTACCTGGGAAAGGCTGAATGTGATTTCAGAAGAGCACGGCTTTTTAGCAAGGCGAGTAGATTTCCATAGCTACACCTTCTACCCACAATTCAATGTGATCATTCAACGCATATTTACTGAGCACATAACAGGCAAGTGTGAGGTATGAGCAATTCAAAAACCTAGGACGACAAGGTCTTTTGTCTCAAGGACCTACATTCTGGAGGGAGACAGATGAGTAGAGAGGAGAAGGTCACGCGATGAAGGCCATGGTCAAAATAACAGAGTACAGAGTAGATCCTAGACACCACTGTCAGAGCTTTAAATTATATAAGCATCCCTGCAACTCAGTGAAATTGACAGTACCGTGATTTCATTTTATAGAAGAGAAAACCAAGCCGGTGAGCGAGTAAATCGACAAGCTAAAGATACACAGTGAGGATGCAGAAGAATGAGGATTCAGATTCGGGCCATCTGATTGGTCTATGCTGCTACCCCATCACTAAGTAGACAGAGGTGTGCTAATTACTCACACAAGTGGTGTGCAATTGGTATCCCACTGGTACTAGTTAATGTGATGGGCTAACCAACTGGTGCTTTCATCCTGTGTGTACAGAAACTTGCCGGACCTGACTGCCTTCCAGGCATCAGCCACCACCTCCTCCTCCTTCTGTAGCCCTCAGGCATGCCATCAGACAGAAGTCAAAAGGGAAATTATGGAACAAATATCACTGGGTGGAAATATGCCATTTACCAATGTCTCGCTGTTTCAGAGCAGACCCAGCAGTATCTCTTCAGCTCTTAAAGCGCCCGGATGAGGATGTCAGACACAGAGTATTCTGAACAGCCAAAGAAAGGCTGGTGAGCATGTCCCTGGAATTCCTTGCCCTCTTCTCCTCTCGGGTTGTCCGTGGGACACCTCCGTTCCAAGCCAAGCTCTTGGATTTGGTAACAAAAGATGGAACCTGGCTTCATCCAGAGAGGTATGCTTATCTTTTATGGAGCCATGTGGTCTGAGCTGAAGTTGGGGATCCCAGTGGAGCATCCTGAGATACTCCAAGCTGCCTTTCAGGCAGAGCCTGTGGGATCAAACACACAGACAACAGGTGGTATAGCCGTCAGGCTGGGATAGCACACCTGAAAATGGGTGTTATCGAGCCAGAGCCTATCCGCCTGGGATGGAGCTGCTGGTGTATGATTGATAGCCTGGCTTTGTTGGAGTTTCCCTCAGGGGGCCAGAGGTGGGCATGTGGGAAGCAGCTGCTGACTCAGTGGTGGTCTCAGAGCCCACCTGGTTGCCAACTGTGAAACTAATGCTGTTCCAGGGATGGGAGAAAAGGGGCATGGGCTATGTGGACTTCTCAAGATTTGGCAAGAGAAGCACAGTCTCGTGTTCGATGTGGCAGTTACTAATTTCTGCTGGGAGAAAGCGAACACTCATTTTGCAGAGCCTGCAGAACCTGCCAGGTGCACATCTTCCCTGTGGTCCTGTCAGATCAACAGGCTCCATCAGCCTGGTGGGAGAAACCGTTGGGGCCTCAAAAATGGATCATCCCAAATTTTGAGCACCGCTTTCTTCCTCAATTATTTACAAGGAACACGATGCGCTGTAAATGGAGTCTAATTCATGATGCATTTTAATGCTTTTATAATACAATATTCTCAACATTCTCCCCTAATCTCAGCAGATGACAAGTTGCCACTATTGAATTCCCATTAATATGAATTACGGGCACAATATATTTTGCCCAATATAATTTCCTCAGGCTAATATTTTGAAGGAATGGAAATCACACCCTCAGCATATTTCTGATGGGGAGGTGATGGTGGGGAAGAAGGTTAGCTCTTCTGCCTGGGTGGACGTTAGATAGGTATGCTGGGTGGAAGGCAAGATTCTAACGTCCTGGATAGTGAATCTTTCTTCCTCCATTGCTTTCCTTTCATAGTTAGACTCGTCATCAGACCTGCGGAAGACTCCACCCAAAGCAGAGCAGTCCTGCATCTCAACCACAGACTTGGAGATCTTAGGCCCAGGTCCCAAGGTAGGTAGACCCTTGATGGCCACATAACCCTGGATATCAAGGGGCTTCCCAGAGATTATATAAGAACAATTATGGCATTAACCTCATATGGGCAATATCACTGAGAACTGTGGCTAGCTCAGAGCAAGCACTCAGTAAACCCCAGTGCCAGAGAAGATGACAGAGGAACAAACCCACCGGCACATTTTGGGTCTTAGCTTAATTAGCTCCTGAGATGCTCTGTAAGAGCTTGGGGTCAATAACGCTCACTGTCTCTTGAAGCTGGTGAGGTTGTAGCCACCCTCCCCACTGAAGCTCTTGGCATTGCTAGAGTATTGACCATGAACATAGTCCTTGATAATGCTAGCACTCTCCTGATTGCTTCTGTTTCAGGGCCTGGCTTTCCTATTGTGTGTGGCTTTCCTATTGTGTGTGGGAGACGAGACAAGGGTCTCTTGAGCTGTTACGGTTAGGGAGGGGAAATGAGGGAGCTGAGAGTGTCGTTCCCCTCCCCCTGCTCTGGCCCATCACCTGCTGAGTCAGAGTGATATCCTTCCTGGGGGAGGATATCAATCTCATCATTGCCCAGGAAGCTCTCTCAGGGCTGAGCCATGTCTAGTCCACTCTTCAGGAGAACTCTAAGCTAGTTCATGATGGAACCGAGCAGCCAAACCCCGGAAGCACAAATCTAGCTATTGAATAACATCTTAGAGCAAAATATACACAGAGAAACATACTCTCTGTCTGTCTGCCTCACTCTCTCGATTTTGGCATCCTGTACCTGGTCAGTGTCTATATGTGTGTGAGCTGCATTTAAGGAAAAGATGTAGCTGGATCACACAAGGTGGAGAGATACTGCAGCTGGTATGGGGCTGGACCAGAGAATCTCATTCATATTTCAGTCCTTCTATGCAGCCTGATTTCAGACCACTAGAGAACAAAATTGTAATGATGGCTTGAAGATGGGCCTTTAGGTGACATGTCTTGCCTTGGAGGAAGATTGTCATCAAATGTTGCTCACTCTCATTTTCCTGTGCATTGTATTTGGCTCAGTCTCAGCTCCAGTACAAGGCTTCCAGGGGGGTATGTCTACTCTTTTGGGTGGCTGTGGGCAAGAAACAGTTTTTCTCCTCTCTCTAGTGAAGGCATTGGCAATGCTGTTGAGGGTTAGGGTGGGAACTAAAGGAGAAGGTGTTGGCAAAGAACTAGACATGCTTGGGACAAAGCGATTATTGCATGAGCATTTTGACAAGAGACTGGGTCTTGTAAAAAGCTGTACTGAGGGCTGGGAAGGTGGTAGAGAACTTGGGGCACAGAAGTGAAGGCCTGAGTGTGAGATCCCCAGAACATATGGAAAGCTGGATATGATAGCAACATGCCTGTAATCTTAGTACTCTCCTGTGGTGAGATGGGATAGTCGCTGGATGCTCACAGGCCAGCTAGCCCGGTATATTGAGAACAGCAGGAGACCTTGGCTTGAGATGGAAGGACACCCAAAATTATTCTCTGATCTCTATGTGACATCTATGCACCCATATGCATATAGGAATATGCATATGCATTTACACACACACACATACAAAGAGGGAGAGGGAGGGAGGAAGGGAGGGAGGGAGGGAGGGAGAGGGGGAGAGAGAGAGAGAGGGAGAGAGAGAGAGAGCGCTGCAGTAAACTGTGAGCAAGTAGGAAAACCATTTGAAGAAAATACAAACGTTTAAGGAAAAGGTTGTAATACCAGGATCCTACATGCTTTGGGAGAGATAGAAGACCTAAAGAAAAGAGATGCTTCAAAGGTATAAAATCCCTACTGCTAACATCCGCCACCATCTGAATGTGGGTACTAACACTGGGCCAAGAAGCTCACATGTGGTCCTGCCATCTTCATCCTCATCATGGGCAGCCCTAGAAACTACTCTCTGTTGGGTAAACGGCTGCTCCACCATATTCATCCTTCCCTGCCCAGTGGTAGAGACATATAAATGAATAAATGAATAAATGCACATATATGTTCATGCACTGTTCTCAAATAGAGCCTCACTTGAAGGAGCTTATGTTTAGGACAAATGAATATGTAATGTATAGTTATTCTAGTAGGACCATAACAATACTTGTTATGGGAATAACAGAAATAATAGCAATTTTCCTCACCACTGATGTGGTCATATTTAGGCTGTCTGTCATAGGAGGAATAGAAAATCTGGACAGACAAGTGAAAGATTCTAGGAAGAAGAAGAAATGGCATGTGCAAAGTCCCTGGGGAATGAGATCTTTGTAGGGTTGAGGGATTGAACTCGGGTGTGTGTGTGTGTGTGTGTGTGTGTGTGTGTGTGTGTGTGTTTGCGAGGGTGGAGAATTTTTCCTCAGATGGAAGCAGATTCTCCCTAAGATGGCAGCAATACCATGCTACGGCATTGACATTATAGGAAGCATCTGGAAGCATATTTCCTGTATGTAGCAGTCAGTCCTGAGGGTGGAAAACAGGGAGCCAGTGCTCATAGTAGCCTCTGCAGCTGTTTTAATGGTCCCTTGTTTTACGTGAGATCTAGGAAGTAGAGGAATGCACCCCTGGCTGTGCCTTATGTGTTGCCTTTATGACAGAGATGATTCCACTCATTATTTCCACTCACTATGTACACAAGAGTCCCTAAGGCACGATCTACCATGGCTCTAGTGTCAAGGTTTCTGCAATGTTCCTGTTGTTTTCCATTCCTGTGTGTTGGCTCCATCCTCAGGCTCAAAGTATGACGGCAACTGCATGTCAAGGCATCACATCCAGAAATGACATGATCCAGAGGAAAGAATTATTTTTTGGGGGGGACTCTTCCTTAGGGGCAAAAAAGCTCTCCCAGAAGCCCTCAGGATATATTGGCCAGAACTGGGTCACATGACCCTTGAAGAATTCAATAAATGGGCAGGAACAACATAGGATCACATATCTATTTCAGAATCATTGTAATTCTAGCTGTGACTGAGATTTGTTGATCTCAGATCTAGGCATTGGGTGCTGAATCAGAAAGAGTTCCATTAGAAAAGTGAATTGGGAGAGAAGAGACACTGGGCAGGTGACCAGCAACATCTGCCATAGACAAGAATGAGGCCTTTTCAGGCTTGGAATATTTTCTAGCTGGGCTTACCCCTGAGTCCATCACCGTTCCACCCCCAAGCCCCATGCCTCCTACCTGCCACTTCTGACCTGAAGCCAGGATTCTTTAAGTAGTAGGTCAAGAACTGAGGTCATTCTCTGTGACAGTCTGCTCCTTAGCCAGCTGAACCTCATTTAGCTGCTTTTCCAAACTACATAGACACCAGTGCCACATGTGCCCCAGGGCTAGATAAACTGGGAGCACCAATTACATCCTCTTGATCAAGATGTTCACCTTCAGGATGGAAGGCATTGTGGCCTACCTTTCACAGCCAATGGGAAACATAGCCAACCTGCTCCCACCTTCCCCTACCCCCACAAGGAGGACAAAAGTAGGAGTACAAGGTGATTGAGTAACCCAAGACACTTGGAGCCTCAGGAACAGGCGTGGGTGGCCAATAGGAGCAGTTTCCCAGAGGTGGGTGGAAACTAGCAGCTAGTAGCTCGAATCAGGGTGCAGGGCCAGACTGGCTTCTCCCTCCTACACATTCACCCAGCTCCATGGCTTCTTCCTCATGGTGCCATGGGGTACATGGTATTCATCTACTTTCTCCAGGAGACAGAGGAGGGGTGAGCTGCACAACCTGATGCCTTTCCCACATGATCTGGTGAGTTCTCAGCCATCCTTATTTACCAGAGGATAATGAAGTTCTGGCCATGGACTTTGGAGAGGTGAATCCACAATACAAGTCAACATGCCATGTTTCCTTCAGTGAAACGGAGGGGATTCCGGGGCTACTGGAGTTGAGATGACACTGAGGTATCAGAAGCCACCCTGGTATTTGTGCCCCTGGATTATTTTTGGCCCTGCAGACAGCTCCCTGTAACAAATGGGCTGGGCTCTGAAAGTTCACTTGTAATTTGTCTGTTTTTGCAACATTGTTTCCTTTGGAAAAAAAAACCCCAATGTAACAAATGGATGATTAGACCTCCAAGCTAGTTCTCCAAAGCCTACTTAACCCATAATGTTGCTAAAACACTGCCCTTGTGCAGTCAAAAAAATGTTTAATTGTAACGTAACTAGAAGAAACAGAAAGCCATTATAACTGAATAAGAAGTAAATTTGTGTTGATCTTTAAAGATGCTGTTCCCCAGATATTTCTGGAAGGAGGGGTCCTTCTGAGGGTCTGGGTGGAAACTGTTTCAGATTTACTCTTTTAGGGGAAAGAGACACGAGATTGTCTGAATCTGGGGCTGCTGAACATTTGTATATTGTTAGCTCTCTTTCCTGGTTTTACTCTCCTCCCAAAGTCTTCCCGAAAGAACGCTTCTCTCCTTGGAGTGGTTTTTAGTTTGATTTAAAACCAGCAGGCTAGGAATGGAGGTGCATGCCTGAAATTCTTAGCACTTGGGCGCCTGAGCTAGGAGAACTGTCTGAATCACACAATGAGATTCAGGCTAGCCTGGGTTTCAGCCTGAGACCCTATCTGAACAAAACACAAAGCCACCAACAAAAGAAACAAAAACTCAAACAAAACAATAACAACAATCCCAAATTGGTAGGTTAACATCTATCTCTGTTCATGTCCTGGGGACAGTAGTGTCCCTGTCTCTCCAACTCTGGGGGTACTGGCAGGGTCAAATATAGCCATCAGGATAAAGGTTGAAGTCTTGGCCTAGGTGTAAGCTCTTGAGATAAATGCATCTTCAAGGTCTGGTCCCCTAGGAGCCAAGGGGCCAGCTGCCTAGCAGCACAGTTCTGTGAGTCTGAAAGCTCTCCAGGATTGTTCTGTATACATAGGATGTAACATTGGAATGTTGTGAGTAGCTCATCCTGATACCCTATCTCTGTCTAGGTGGTTGGAGTAGGAACTGGATCCTATGCTTTCTGCCTGGGGCATAAAAAGTCTTAACCAGAAGCCAGAGAACAGATAACCATGCCTAAATAAACTTGCTGGGAACCTGTGGTTATTTCGTGAAAGGTATTACAAGTCTACCCATCCATGCATGATGCCTGCCTCTAGCAATGTGGTGTTTCAGGATCTTTCCCCCTTTCCTGGAATCTGGCTTGGGGATGGATGCCACTTGCTTTGACTGACTGGACTTTAGCTTCATGCTAAAGTTAGAAAAGCACCTATGTACTGGCCTTGTCTTCTTGCATTTGAAACCCCAAATCATCATGTGAATGAGGCTGAGCCAGCCAGAAGTCACACGGTGAGAACTGAGGTCCCAGGCCTGACCGTCTAGTAGCCATAGATGTGGGGAATTAGACAGCCTTATTATTGGAGCCCAGCTGAGCCCCTCCTGACTACACCCTCAGAATTGTCCTGAGATCAAGCTACACAATCCAAGGGTCATTGTTATGCAGCAAAACTAACTTGAACACCCTGTTTATTGCTGTCTATGGTGTCCTATGCCTTTACTTTGCAATCCCCCACTGCCTTTTGTCCTGGCGTATGATTTATCTCTTAGAAATGTGGTAAGACACACATTCTTCTGCCTCCTTAGTCAAACACTGAAGTTCAGAACACTCATGTTTGCCCTCCCCAAAAGGCAGCCTTGAAAGGGGTATCTTGGAGAAGTGGCATTTCTCACTTCTGAACACACTTTGTGACTGACAGATGGGTTTTAAGTTGATGAAGATACAATCCACACTGTAATCGTGACTTAAGGTGCAGGCAAAAGCCATTAGCTCAGTACTAACATGCACAAGCTGTCTCCCAACGCTTTATCTGACCTGATAATTTATCACAAGGGAAATCAAGAATACTTGTTGGTGGATGAAGACATGGCCTTCGGGCTGAAAATCACCTACAGTCAGGAAATGGACTATGAAAAGGATTGGAATCACTCTTCCAGGCACATTACTCCACAGCCTTAATTTCCAACACAAGTACAGGAGACAGGAGAGCCAAGAAAGCTTCATCATCATCATTCACAGATCCCAGAACAAGATGGCAGGGGTTGTGCTAATGCTTGATGGTTGTTCCCAAGATGCACACAGGAACCCCAGTCATCTTTCTAAGAGGAACATTCCCTGGAAAGCTGAGGTACACCTCCGGGCAGATGCATTCTTTATGATTACTTTCTAAGCCTGACAGCCTCCAGTGCTCATAAATGTCAACCCTCGCCCCCCAGGTGTTTGGTACTATGAGCACCAATTTCCCAGCTCCTCTAAGCTTTCCCCGGGCTTCCAACACAGGCTACATTGCTGCTTCTTAGCCAGATTTATGTTCAAAGGCTGAGCTCCAAGGGGTGATGGGAATGCGGCAGCCTGAATGCCCCTGACCACAAGCAAAGAGAAGCCTCATACATTTATTTTGCAGGCATCTGTGAGGATTCTCCACTCTGTTCTTTCAGTAGCAGAATTGCATTTTATGAAGCTGTCCCTTTTCTGTTTCATCTGTCAAGCAGGTTTGCTGAGAATAATTTAAATTTCATGCAGCAGCAACTGTGGGGCATTGCTGCCTCCCTTCCATTCCCACAAACAGGCCTGGCAAGGAGCCATGCTTTCTCATCAGGAGTGCCCTCTCCCAGTGCCCAGACAGCCAGTGGAGTAGGAATGTGGTGATGGCCCAGTTCCTCAGTCTCGCCTTCTGTCACATCAGAGAGGGACAGGGCAGGTCCTTGAACCTCCAAACAGAAACCACCAGGCTCATTTCCCTCAGAGGAAAAGCTTTGCACACAGACCCGGTTGCTAGTTGTATGTATCAGTGTGTGAGTATACATGCATTACAGACATATGTGAGGTCAGGGGTTGATACCAGAGGTCAGAGGTTTAACATCAGGTGTCATTCTCAACCCCACTTCACCTTAGGTTCTGAGACAGATTTTTCTATTGTATGAATTGTATTTGGTATTATAATAAAAACCCGAAGCCAGATATTGGGGAAAAGCTGAAATATCAGAGAAATAGAGAAACAAACCAAGGCCACTTTCCACTCAGCCAATTCCTCAGGCCTGTCTCCACAAATTCTCCGACCCCAAGCCTCTCCATCTTCAGCGGGAAAGGGAAATGCCTACCCAGCTATTGTACTTCCTGGTTCAATTTTCCTAGATTGAGGATTATAGGTGTGCATCACCGTGGCCTGGCTTTGTTAGGTCTGGAACTCACAGAGATCCAGACTCTGTCTCCCAAATATTGGGATTAAAGGTGTGGGTCACCACTCCCTGTCGTTTATGGCTTGGCTCTGTGGGTGGCTCTGTCCTCTGGTATTCCAGATTGTTTTTAGTAAACATACACTATACCACTCCATCACTGATTCGACTAGATTGACCAGTCAGTAAGCCTAGAGAACCACCTGTCCTTGCCCATCTAGCATTAGGATTACAGGAATGTACTGCCATGCTTGGCTTTTTATGTGAGTGTTGAGGACTCCAACTCAGGAGCACAGTAGGCATTTTATCAACCGAACCATCTTTCTTGTCCTAAAATGAACTTTGAATACTCACCCAGTGGCACATACCATTTTAGGGTTTCCTACACATGCAAATTTACATAATCCTTATGTTAAACATACTATTATCATTTCCATTTTATAGACATAGAAACTGAAGTCTCACTTGCAAATGGCAGGATTCAATACCAGTCTGTCTGATCCAGAAGCTCCCTGTAGCTGCACAGTTAAGAACTGACATACTCTTTGGCTTACATCTTCCATTCTATGGCACAAGAAGCAAACTTGCCCATTTTCTAGCCTGAAATTCAGGATTTATGGTCACTAGGTGAACTGGTGATGGTAAAAGCTGCCTTCACTCTCTTGCAATCATGGTTTCCATGGTGAATGGATGCTGCTTTGCAGCCTGGGGTTGAGAGCACCAACACAGGCTGATTCTGTCTCAGGAAGTAGTTATGTTTTCTCTGGGCTACACTATGCTGAGCTGCAAAAATGGGGCTGGGTGGGTGGTCTCCAAGAAAGCTTGCCTTGGGCTCTGAAAACTCATATTCTGGAGGTTGAAGAACAATGTCTATGTGTTAGAGGATGGGAGGGGATAGCCTTCTGGATCCTCAGTATCTCACTGTGGTTACTCAACTGACCTTTCATCAAAACATGCAGGAATTCTTTAGGCCATAAGCAACTGAAGACACACATACACAAAAGTAATCAGGCCTGGAGGCAGTCACGACAAAAACAATTGTCATCATCTTGCTACCTCAGTCTCTGGGAGCATGAATGCCTTTCCAGGCAAAAGCGCAGACCCTCAGTAATGGCAAAGCAAGGGCCAACCCTAGCACTGGAGAGTGGCAGGGATGCCCTGGGTACCAGAGTACGAGATGTTCAACCTACTTTCTTGTAGATAACGAAGGGATGTCTCTGAAGGCCTGAGAGCTGCCCCGTATCTCTGAGTTAGCATGTTTGGGTTCCTAGGGGTGGTTCTGGCCCAAGAGTAGTACTAGTTATCTCCACCAAGAGCCAGGTCAGCGATTTCAAGCAGCCTTAACATACTTAGGGCAGCAGGGACCTGGTCCTGCTTCTGATTCAACCATTGCTCCTTCCTTTCCTCATCTTCTGAGATGGTGGGGTCTATACTTTCCCTAAGGAAGGAGCCTTCTGGGCTGATAAAAAGGCATTCAGATCCTCTGCAGGGTCATTCAGCTTTAGTTTGTATCTGAGAAACCACCTTTCTTCCATCATCTCTTCCCTCTTGCCTCCCTTCCTAGCTCAGGGCTTACATCCAGGGCATCTTGTACCCCAGCCTCTCAAACAATTGGCTTTCCCACCTGCTTTCTCTGAAGAACTCCTCCCCCCTTCTTTTTTACCTGGCAGAGGTGATGATGGCAGAGGGGAACACGCCCCTCACAGTAGGACAGACAGCCTTGTCCTTCCGTGGACAATGCCCGGTAACAGTGGTGAAAGGGTTACTTTATTGCCGAGAGGATGAACCACTGCCCAGCGCCTGTTCTGTCTCAGGTACTTTACATGGCATTCCATGCATGCAATCCTCATGGTAAGTCTGGTAATCAAGGACTACCACCCAATCCTAGACCTGAGCAAGAGGTTGATTGGAATCAAAATTTAGACAGTCTTCAAATCCTACCTTCATCTACTCCCTTGAGTTTTCCTCCAGCAATATCTTCAATGGGGGAGATACTGGCTCCTACGGACACACGTTCATTTATATACTGACAATAACTTCAATGGGGGAGATACTGGCTCCTACGGACACACGTTCATTTATAGACTGACAATAACTTCAGTGGCTGCTTGATGAAGACCTGGCTGGCTGATCAGGGAAACTGCTGACAGATACCTGGCTCTGGCTGGAGTGTCCACTGATGTGATCTCAGCATGAGGTAGACACACAAACTAGGTAGGGGACAGTCATCAGGGCCAGCAGCAAGTCCAGAGTGACAGGAAGCACTATTGCCTACATCAGTGGTTCTCAACATTCCTAATGCTGCGACCTTCTAACACAGTTCAGTTCTTTATGTGGTGACCCTCATCACAAAATGATTTCCATTGCTACTCTGTAACTGAATTTTTCTACTGTTATGAATCGTAATGTAAAAATATCTGATGCATGACTCCTGTGGAAGGGTCAGGGGTCATGGCACACAGGCTGAGAACAGCTGACCTACACCTAAGATCAGTGTCCTTAATCAAAATCACCCTGGGCCACTAACTGTCTTGCTCCTGTCTCTGTCCCTAAATACGATTCTCTAATAACCCAAAGAACTCAGACCCTAACCAAATCTAAACCAAACCCTGCAGGTATGAAAGCGGGCTGAGATGCTTGCACAGTAGAGTGGGTATCTAGTCTCTGCTGTCACATGCCATGGAGCTAATCTTCCTAGCAGGCCTGGACTCTTGTCCTTTCTCCTGCTATGGGTCAGCCATCGGCTCAGTCCTTGTCCTGGCTGTTGCTTTCTGTCTGCGGGTTTTTTCTTTTCCTTCCATGTGGTTGTGGTTTGGGGTCTATCTAGAGAGGAGGGCTAGTGAATAGTGAGCTATTTTGGAGCATATCAGGTGCCATGTGTCCAGAGCAGGGGCTGGAAATCCTTTCAGAGAGCCATGGACATTGTCTTTTACTTGGCAGAACCCTAAGTGACACCCATCCCCAGAAGCACTCAATGTTGGCTCTAAGGCACTCGTTCTGAGGGGATGGAAGCCATTAAGTGGGTCTGTGGGTATAGCTTCTCTCTCATCTGGCGCTGGGGCTGCCCACTCCAGAGGCCACCATTCTCCAGATGGTAAACAGCTGGCTTGAGAGACTGCCTGCCAGATGTGGCCAGCAGGGCTGGCAGCAGGCTATCTTGGACAGAGGTCACTAATTCAGAGTGGCCTGATGCCCAGGACAGGAATGTGTCTGGCTGTCCTGGGGAAGTGTGCCCAGATCATCTTCCATCTTCACTCCTATCCGGTATTACTTCCCTCCCTGCCTTGGTGGGGTGGTGTTTTCATAACAAGAAAATAAAATCAATAAGACACTGCAGCAAGATGTCAGCGTGCTGCAAGCTGGCCTCCAATAGCTCCATTGTCTCGGGTCTCCGCCGGGCTCTGCAGCCAGCAGTGCTGTTATTAATGGGAAGCAAGGCTGAAAGGAAGTTTTGAAAATCGCAGAGACAAAGGCACAGAGCACCCGGAGAGCATCGTCCACTACCACAGCTACCTCACAATGGCCAGCCTGGGGCTTCCCGCCTTTAATTTCTCCTGCAACCTTTATGAAAGATGGAAAAGAAAAGCGTGCACACACACATGCAGCACACACATACACACCCACATACAGGCACACATGCAGGCTCCGAGAGGGCTCCTGGGAAGTGGTTCTGAATCACTGTGGCTGGCAGAGGCAAAGACAGCCTACGGAGTCTCTGCTTGGCCGAGGGGCATGATGGGATGAATGTGTTTCTTGCCTTGACCCTCTGTGGCTCAGTCTACCTGAAGGGCTCTGCACAGCACGCAAAAAGGAGTTTCAAAGCCTTTCCATTCAGCCCAAAGCCAGCCAAGACATTAATTTCCACATCCTATTTTACACACACTGGTTTTTGCTACCATTTCTGAGGTTTGTGGACCCACTTCTTGGGGGGGAAAAAAAGGGAGTGGTCAGGAGCTAATATCCCACAGTCAACTGCTGGCATGAGTTCTGGGTCCTTATAGTAATGGCTATAGGTAGTGCATCTGGGGACCCTCAGCAACCAGGTGGGTATGTGTACATACTGACCTTACAAGGTTGTTGTGAGGTTCATAGGGGCTACAGATGTGAGAATATCCCCTGATTAGTAATGAGCTCTTGACCCTGGGTAGCTAGTACAACTGCAAAACTCCAGCCACTGATGATCCCCAGGGGGGCCTATTTGTTTCTAGTTTCCCTATTTAGGGATACGGCAATACTCTTATATCACTCATTCAGTGGCATCCAATCAGCATGTGTGCAGCATCAGCATCTGCTGGGATTCTTACAAGCTAGTTTCATATAGAGACTGTCTCGTAAATGAGAACATTTTTAACCTTCAGAAACAACTGCAATACACTCCATGGAGGCTGTGTCTGGTGACACACACCAAGAAGAAAGGCCTCTGTGCTGGCCTGGGCTTAAGTTGTTGCCAGAAAGGACACCAAGTCTTACCTTGGTGGTGACTGCAGAGGCAGAGCTGGCCACGAGACTGGTGATGGCTTCATTGCTTCCTGTCGTACAGGGCGCAGGAGCTGTGGCAGGTGTGGGCAGCCGGGAGGGTACCACGGGTAGTGGTAAGAGGCCTGGCCGTGCACTGAGACTGCTGGCTGTGCTACCACCAGCACCCGAGGTGACGCTGCAGACGCTGGTGGCCCCATGGGTTCCATTGACAGTCCACTCACGGCGGTCCCAGCCCACACGGTAATCTCTTTCGAAGCGGCTATGGTGCCTGGACATCTCGCTGGGCCGTGGCAGCTTCTCACAGGGAACCAGAGCCCGGACCTGTCAGCACAGAACACAGGAAGGTAGTTTAAATTAAGAGTAGCTCTGCCTGTCCACAGGGAGGCAGCCACCACCAGTGGCATATGTCCAGCCTCTGCTCTAGGTTCACTAATGGGTTTTCAAATATTTGCCAATCTCAGAGTTTCAGCAAGTTGGTAAATCCTTGATCATTTATCAGCCCTACTTCTCAGATGATGAAGAATTGATTGTTCAGGAGCACACGGCAAAATGTAATGAGCAGGATTTGAACCTGGTTAATGTCAAGTCGTAATTTTTAGTTCTGCGATGTCACCCTACCATGAGCAACATGAAGTCTACATCTCAATTATAGCGGGGACAGCACTGCCTCCTGTCCCTACTGTGATAGAAGACTTCTGACCACACACTCTCCAAGCAAGGTCACAGGACCCACATCTGTACTCACTTTAAAGTGGTCACAGCCTTGACTGAAAATTTCATTTGTTCTGTACGGTATCTGTGAGGCAGCAATGCACGGTCAGTCCCCAATTTAAAGACAAGAATCTCACAGGGAACAAGTGATTCCCCCCAGGGGTAGGGAACCAATAGGTGAAAAAGGTCGCTATGTCTCCGAAAGAGGTTAGCTTCCAGGGGTCAAGTCCTCCCTCAAATTCCCAATCCTGTGATTCAGTGCTACACTTCTGGGACCTGGGTACTCTGGCCTCCCCTCTCCCTGCATCTCCCACGCGGCTTCCTGAGTATATGAACAGAAGGCCTTTCAGGGTTGTCATGGAGACTAGACGCACCATGGTATGGGAAGGGCCCTCTGAGTCACCAATGACTGCATTTTGCTCAGCATCACTGAGAGTGCTGGCTCCTACCCAGGCAGAGACCAGTTGCTCTAGTCAGGAAAGAGACAGGGCTGTAGAGGGTGGAGAGACAATGGGGAGAAGGTATGGCAATGCCAGGGCAGAGACAAGTGGCCGACTGTGAGAGTTTGCCCTGCCCTTCACACCCACAGCCCTGCTTGTGCCTAAGCACTTAGTGCATTTTGCTCCTGTTCCATTTTCCATCTACTTCCAGTCTAGGCTATGGGCTCCTATCCATCCTGCCAGCTCAGCTCTGAAGCTGCTGGCTACTAGACAGGCCTCTTATTTTTAAAATGTCTATAAAACCTGAGCCTCCTCTGGTCTTTGCACATCTGCCTTTATTGTCCAGGGCTTGTGCCTGGGAGCCAGAGCCTGTACCCATTCTAGGAAACCAGCTACCATGCCGTGCTTAGGTGGTGGCCCAGTTTTGAGAATCATTTAGTACGGTACACAGAGCAGAGTAAAGGTAGCCTGGGCTGAGCAGATTGGTACTACTCAAGATGCATGCTGGTTACCTGTTCTTCATTGTATGTCCAGATTTGTAAATGTCACAAAAATTCATTTAAAATATTGACTCAGTATTCCACAGTGAAACAAACAAACAAACAATAAACATTGGCTCCCCTGCCTTGGCAATCCCTCAGATTTTCCAATGGAGGCTTATGGGAGAGTGGTCTAAACTTAGTTCTACTTTTGTGATTCCTGTTTGTCCTGGAACCTGCTCCCATGTGGCCCCTGATATGCCCACCCCAGAGGGACTTGCTCCTGCTAAGGTCACAGATGGCCTATTTAAATCTGATGCATAGTCATGCCACTATTCCTTTGGAATATGAGGAAACATAATATTTCTATATTATTATTATTCTTTCATATGGTGCACCCACCTTTCTATTTCAGGGTTCACTCCCTGCTCCCCAGCTTTTGAATCTGGCTCTCCTTGGATGACCTCACTCTGTTGTAGTAAGTTTCCCCGGGCTGTTTTGGGTCCGGGAGGTTTGTGACCTGGCACACGCGGCGATTGTTTGGAACCAGCTCCGCGCCCGTGGCTTTTCTCCCCCAAAGAAATGAATCACACGCTTATATCCTTTAAACTGTTTGGCCCATGTCTTATGCCCATTACTAGCTAGCTCTTTCTTCTTAAATTAACCCATTTCTATTCATCTTCCCGCTACGTGGCTCAGCCCATGGCTGGCCGGTACCTCTTACATGTCTGTTCCTCTTGGGGGTCGAATGGAGACTGGCTTAACTCCACCCTTCTTCTCCTACCTTATTTACAGCATACAGAACATTCACCACATCACTCAATCATTCCCCCTTATCTATCCCACTCAAAGCTATTTTTCCAGTGGCATCTTTCCTGAGTGCCTTCCTATTTTCCCTGAATCTGCCCTATGCCACCTGGCTGAGCTCCAGGTTCCTAAATGCATCAGGTCCCCAAGTAAGCTTATTATTCTTTAGCTTAAATGCCCATTCTCAGGAATGTTCTGCTTTAGAGATAGGCACCATCACAGTGGGGTCTGAGATCCTATTACCTCACAGGCTTGTCAAATCTGTCCCTATCTGGTGGCCGCTCCCTCTCTGTAATCTTTTTATGACAACTATATCAACTTGGCTACCTGCCCCAATCCCGTTTTCTTACCCACTGCATTATTTTTAGATAGGGTCTCTCTATGCTGCCCTCGCAAGCCTAGAACTCTCTATAGCTCAGACTAACCTAAAACTTGTAATTCTATTGCCTGTTCTTTTCCCCACCCAACTGTTTTAAAAGTACAAAGCCAATCACTATTTTTTACTTTTCCATGCATACAGCCCATCCTTTAGAATAAGGCCCCAACTCTCCCTCATGTCCCCAGAAGACACTGGAGAGTTTGGACTGGCCCATTGTTCTAGCATCCTTTCTCACTCCCAATGCAGAGGCAATGCCCACTCATGCAAGCATCATACCTAACACTTACTATTTTGTAATTAAGCATCTCCACATAGGACAGACACATCTGTGTACAAGGGGAGACCTCAGACATTAATCCTTGAATCTTCTGGCTGACAGTTTGGAGACACTAAATTAAAATAATGACCTAATTTTCTAGCAAGTAGGACTTGAGCCTCCAAGAGCAGTTCTGGAAAATGGATCTGCAGTTTGAGGGTATAGTGGACCTCATAGCTTGGGCTCTTGCCTCTCCATTTTTGGCCACTAAGGCAGAGCCCCATGAGTAGTTGCAGTCTCAGCATCATGCTTCCCTAGGCTGGGTCCTAAGTGGGTAGAGCCTGTGCTATGTATCTATCACACAATGTTGTCTAAGCTCCCAGGAAGATCTCTCCCAGGTACTTTGATAGCTGTGTTACGACCATTCATCTGGCTCTGGCAAAGAGAGTGTGTAGGCAATGAGGATACTTTCTAGACCCTGTCCTATAGAAATATATCTTCTTTTGGACTAGTAAGATGGCTCCATGGGTAAAGGAACTCATTGCCAAGCCCGATGACCTGGACTCATTCCCTGGGTCTCACTTGGTGAAAAAAATGACTTCTAAAAGTTACCCTCCGACTGCCACAAGCGTACTATAGCATGTGCGTGAGCTTGTACACATATACACAAATAAGTGTAAAATATGCGTATGTACATGCTCATGTGGGCGAGTGGACATGTGTGTGAGAACTCTTGCAAGTGTGTGTACATGCATATGGCAGTTCGTGGTAAAATATTATATATTTAATAAAATTTGTCTGGAATATCAGAGGACAAAATCACCCGCAGCCAAGCCATGAATGTTGGGGAGTGATGACCCACGCCTTTAATCCCATAACTCTGGAGAAAAAAATCCATCTCTATGAGTTCAAGGCCTAACAGCCAGGCAGTGATGGCGCACGCCATTAGTCGCAGCACTTGGGAGGAAGAGGCAGGAGGATCTCTGTGAGTTCGAGGCCAGCCTGGTCTACAAAGCAAGACTGTTATACAGAAATCCTTGTCTCTCTGAAATAATAGCTGATAAACTTTCATAGAATGAATCTGGACCCTCTGAATGTAGATGACAGTCGAAAGGCATGACTGTATATATTAGACTGAATTGACTCACCCCGGGATTCCTTGCCTTCTCTGGAGAGTGAATGGGGGGGCATGGCTGGGGGAGGATTGGGAGGGCGAGGGAGCAGTAGGCGGTATGGGAAAATTTCCTTTAAAAAAACAAACACACAAAAAAGAAAATCCTGTCTTGAAAAAAACAAAACAATAACAAAAAAGGCTGGAGAGATGGCTCTGTCCTCTGATATTCCATACGAATTTTATTAAATATACAGTATATCAGCACAGCAGTTAAAGGATTAGCTCACATTTCATCTTCAGCAATGCCATCTACCTCCTTTGAGACAGCGTCTTTCACTAGGCTAAAGCCTACCGCTATGATAACATCTAACAAGTAAACGTCTGCCTCCCCCACCATAGTATCACAAAGGACCACAGTCACAGTCAGCAGGACTGAATTTAGGTCTTCAGGTCTTCCGTTGCAAGGCGAGTGCTTTACCAACTGAGACATCTCCTTAGCGCCCACCCCCAAATATTGTCTATAACTCTGTAGTTCCCTCTGCCACCTGGCAACCTTAGAAAGTCACACTTTCAAATTAGTACAGCTATTCCCTGGCAGAGGCTGCCCTGTCTGTACCGGATCTCACATGTTTGGGATATTAATCTATATCAAGTTCAGATACTGAGAGTGGCAGTCTACTTGTTACCTTAGCAGAACCTCATCTAGCCTGACTATTATACTCAATCAATCCCTGCATTTCCATATAACAACACAGCATCATATATCACAGAGAAGTCATTTCCTCTCAGTTGGCATAGAGGCTCTGGAAAGTCAGGAGCCCTAAACCAAAATATGGCTCAAAGCATCTGAGAACTTGGGATGGAGTCAAAGGTATATATTTGGATGTCACTGCTTATCTCGGGGACCATGTGCTAGGTCCCACAGTTCCAGTGTGTTAGAGAAAAATAAGACCCACAATGCACTTCTATCACCCCCAGGCTCCTTCAGATGCCAGGAGGAGGTGGAGACGCAGGAATGGAGGCCATACAATCTGGTTTCAGTCTCATTAAGTGTATTCAAAACAAAGGTCAACTATTTGCATGCAAGCACTTGGGTCAGACCCTATTCCTCAGTTTAATTCCCCCTTTCAAACAAATGAAAGAAACGGCGTTGCAGCTAACTTCAAGCCAGTCGGCGAAGTGCCAGCTCCAGAGGTGGCAACATAAGTATTTCCTGCTGGGCACAGAGCCAGCATGTCACAGAGGTCTCATGTGCACATACACGTGTACTTGAATGGTACTGCAGGGCGGTACCCGTGTGGAGGAAGGAGGCCCTGAATGCACATGATGCCTAAGACCAGACTGGTTAAGCAATTCCAGACAAAACACAGAAAAATGCTTCCTTGTTGAGGGAGTGCCTTTTCCTGGCAGGCTGCCTGTGCACTTGGTGGAGCCTGGCAAGAGGCCCTGCACCAGGAAGGGCGGCTGTGAGCAGCCACTGCCTTGCCTTTGGTGTGGAGGAAACTGCATAGGGAATTCAGGCCTTACACCTAGGTGAGGGAATATCTTGTCAGAATCTGTTTGTGTGACACACATGTGTGGTAAAAAACGCTCTGAGGCTGAGAGTCGCAGTTCACAACTGTAATTCCACCAGGCTGAGGCAGGATTGCCCTTTCAGCCTGGGCTATATAAGGAATTATGGACCAGCCAGGGCTGCAGGCTGAGAGACTGTCTTAAAAGGAAAGAATAGAAAAGCAATAAAGAGGTAGAGAGTATAGGGAATCTTCTATGTCAGGAGAGAAAGGTCACACTGAGATCCGAGTCTGAGACCAGGGTTTGTTCATGTCCCAGGTTAATTCTGGAAGCGCAGTGACAAACAGTTGACATACAAAACATGGCTATGGATCTTGTCTTCAGCAAAACCCTTTCCCAACTGAAGTACTGTTTTTGAATTATCCCAGGGAAGCTGAGCCAAGGGAGGAGGTAAGAAGGCTAGAACTTCCCGGGGTGAGGCACAGAGGGGACCCCCCTTCAATTTTATTTCAGCATCACTTGTACAGATAGTCTACTGCTCTGGAGGGAGCAAAAATGTACCCCCATGATTTTGCCTGCATATCTTCATGGCTGCCCACATGTGGATACCCACTCTCTGCTCCTCAGCACCAGTTATGGTTCAAGGCTCAGAACCCAGGCTTTGCATACAGCTCAGATAGCTGGGCCAGGCCTTCAGGTTTTCTTTCTTTTCTAATATTCTTCTCCTTCCCCAGAGAAGAGAACTACAATAGCATCCTCATAAATAGGAAGAAGTATTGCTCTAAAATTTAGCCACTGCTAGCATCCCAATCTCTGGTTTATAAGTAACTACCTGTGTAACTGTGTCTCACACACAGGAACACACCAAATGCAAGGGCCAAGTCACTGAGCATGCCTCAAGGGCAGCCACATCACACTGATCAGTTCTTAGGAAAACCAGAATGAAAATGCAAAAACCCCCACTCAGGCAATCCCAGAGAAGTACAAAGGCCACCTTTTGGGTATCATTAGCACAAAGTCCTCTTGGAAAGGGCTTTTTTCTCTTCCATTGATCCATTTTTTTGGAGAGGTCAAAGGTCTGTTTTGCTTCTTTGGACAAATGTGCTACTTGACTTAGTAGCTCCATGAATCTACTTCTTTCCAGGCTCCCTATTCATTGGGAGTGGATAGAAACTACTGGTGTGCTTCTTGCTGACAGGTGGAACTAAGTCTTCACTGTGACCACTACTACCAGAAGCTGAGGCACCTGAAACACGATAATGGAGGAGAAACAGCCCATCTCTGGAGGCTTTGTGCCCTACCTCTGTAGGAGACAGTCAGGGTCATTAAGGATCAAACTGAGGAAACTAAGCAATCTCAGGCCCTGATGTCCACCCTCTCCATATCCTCACCTATCCTGTCCCTAGAACCCTCATATCCCTGCTGCTTTCCATCAGAAAAACAGGTTCTTCCCATGGACTATTGCAAGGATTGAGACACGCATCCCATGAGCCTCTGCATGTGTAGGAGAGCCCACCACTGAAGGATGGTCACAGCTGTAGTTCAGGTATAGAAGGACAGGTTTACAGCCTCAAGGGCAGTAGGAACTGGCAGACTTCTGCAAGAGTTCACAGGAAACTGTCCATTAGAGGCTGAGTATATGTCTGCTGTCTATAAATGCACACAGCTCCTGAGACCTTCCATGTCAGGCAGCTGGGAATCCTTAGGTTAGCCTCATCCAGGGCTACAGGGAGGCAACAGATTGCAAGTAGGAGGAAGGTCATCTTTAGTCCATGATGCTGGGGATAGTGTCACTAGTCTCAGGACCTGCCTTGATGGACGAACTTCTCCCTGTAGCCACAACCATTCTGAGAAGGCCTGGGAGCCTGAGGATGTACAACAGAGGGTGATAGGCTGGCATTCATACTCAGCCCTGGTACCCAGACACGCCTCTGAATTCTCAGCAGCTGCTGGCTGGGCTCTGCCTTCTGGACACTTGTTAGACACTTGCTAGATACCAGATCAGCAGCTCTGCTACACAGATTTGCCTGGAAAGACTTCATCATGAATAATTCATCAGTAAATAATTAAGGATTGCCATGTGTCACTGTGTGTGTGTGTGTGTGTGTATGTTGCCCATGTAGAGCTAGTGCTCTTGAGTTCCCAGCACTGGCCCCTGAAAATCCTGTTCAGGACCAGCATGCTGTGTCTACCTGAATACACAAACAGGATAGCTATGGTTTGTGTCCAGTGGCTGTGTTTTCTGGATGTCGGCATTGGCCTTTACATATTAACATTCGTGGTGTGTACACACTGCACACAGGATCACAGGTGGCTAATGACCCCTTTCCTCATTCTTATCATTAAGACACGCCGAAGGAGTGGGCTGCCGGCTGCGAGAGCCCTGAAGGCGTGATTAATCCACAGAAGGCAGGGAGCCCTTGCTGCCTCCAGCCTCGAGGAGCCGAGGTGGCTGGCTGAGGAATGAGCCATGGCCGTCCAGCCCGATTGGAAAATGGATGATTGCCTCATTTGAGGAAGACGTGCTGCCAAGTCAATTGGAACAGCCTGTGCCCATCTTTATTATTTTCATTTTCCTCTCTGCATCTTTTAGCTTTTCTTCTGGAACAAAACATTATAGAGCAGCCAGAACACAATCTTGGCAAATGCAACACAAAGGAATTCTCCGGGTGCCTTGCGAGGAGCCAGCTTGGCCATGACTAGGTGTGGATGTTGGTGGGAGTTGAAGATGGCCTGGAAAATGCCCCTGCACTTCCTAGAAGTACAAGCGGTACAACGGGCACAGAGACCCTCATGACTACTAAGCACCCCCAGTAATAAAAGATTCACTTCTGCGTGGGGTTGCGGTGGGCCTCACACTGATCCTTCCTGCTTCCCCTGGCCAGCCTTCTGTTCATAAAGCCAGAGTCCAGGCTACCAGGCATATGCCTAAAGGATGGCCTAGCAAGCCCTACTCCCGACATGGGCTCTGGTCCCACCCCTGAGGTCAAGGCTGTATCCCTCTTTTTGCCTCCTTCACTGTAGATCATAGTTCACATGGCTGGGCATCCAAAGGCAGGAATCAAAGAGTCCAGACTAAAGTCATAGTGTTCTTTCCCATGGAGCACTAGGGCAGCCAGGGCCAAGGTTTGGACAAGGGAGGCACTTGGGGCCAAGATTTAAATAGACCTTGCTCTTGGGGGCTCAACTTCGCTTACAGAGGCCAGCATAGGCAACCCCCGATTATGTCTCATGTGCAAGGCCCCAGCTTGGGCCCTGCACTCCACACTAATGGTCCTCAGGGAGAACAGCTGTCAGTCTCTACATGGACCTGAGTCATGGGGGTCGTGTATAGATGCCTGCCTGGGACAGGTGCCATCTTCAAATCCTCTGTATGAATGGAAGTCAAGGCACCAGTCTCCCTCACCCCTTTGGGGGGTAAGGAATCTGATGGGCCGTGACCTTTTTAGTTCTTTGACTGAAAATAGCAAAGCCTCAGGTAAACTAAGTATGGTATTGCTGTCCTATGTCATTGTGATTCTGAGAGAGATCTTTCACCATGCATTGTCCAGCTAAGAGGGACCTGTGTGACATCCTCTGACCACTGGTTAGGCTTCATCCATTAAAAGCCTAGCTGGACACTAGGATGGACTGGCTCTGCCTTTCCCGGCATATTAGGATCCAGAAGGTTCCAGCAGAGTACAGTGGTCTCCCTTGGGCCCCTGAGACTGAGAGGGGTGGGGTGATGTGTGTGTGTGTCGGGGGGGGGGGGGGGGGGGGGGGGGGGGGGGGGGGGGGGGGGGGGGGGGGGGGGGGGGGGGGGGGGGGGGAAATAGGGGATGAGGCTGGGGCAAAGGAAGCCAGGGCTACCACAAATCCAATTAGAAACCAAGCCATGACCTGTGACCTCTGTTTACTCCTGGACCCCAGGTGGCATGAATCTCTGTAATGAGAGAGCTTCAGAGTATTGTCTTGTTATTTAAAGGTAGTCAGAGCTTGTGTTCGCCAATGCCAGCTAATCCTACAGCATTTCCCGACTCCCAAGCCCTTCTGGGGAGCTGAGAGCTAGCTCTCTTAGGAGCAGGTGGCAGGTAAGAGAGGTTCTAGAGAGTCGGAGGGAGCGCTATGTTAAAGGCCCAATGGGTTACATCAACAGTAGCCTGGTCTTATGGGACCCTATCTCTGACCCTTTAAAAAAAGGGGGGTATTATTCTTTTAAACTGCTGTATTGAGGTATAGATGACATATAAGGAGAGACAGATATTGAATGTATAACAACTCAATGTGACTGGAGATAAATGTGTACCCCAGAAATTAAGATGTCACAGCTACCCTGGACACAATAGTGGGCCGTTACCTTCAAAAGCTCCCCCCACAGTGCTAATGAAAATCAGGAGGGGCTGGTCCAAGGCTATGAAGAGGGAAAATGGTGTGGTGATCTACTGGGTCCTCTAACTTATGACAAACCATGAGGCATTTGCACTCTCTTCTGTGGGTGCCTGGAGGGAGCTTACAACTCCCCCCCCTTACAAGCATCTTTCACAGCCTCCTGACAGCAGAGGTAAGGGCTAGTACTCATTTTGAAATTTTGTAAGGGAGGAAGAAGAGGAAGACTATGGAGAACAAGGGCCTCAGTCTTCCTCCTTCAAAGAGCCTGTTAGTGAGGCAGGAACCTTCCATTACTTGCTAAAAACACAGAATCTCAGACCTCACCCCAGCATCTTTTAACAGGTTGTGGGTAGAACAGTCCAGTCTATAAAGCGTTTGGGTGAGTCAGCTAGGATCCAGCCCTAGGGCCAAGCTTTCAGTACTCAGGATGGCCTCGTGGTGTAGGGGAAGAACAGAGGAACTGCTGGGAAAGCCCACATTCCATAATTACAGGGCTTAATATATGAACTAAAATGACAAATGTGTAAAATGCTTTTCTGATGATAGGTTTGAGGTAAAATGCCACAGATTCCTTTTCTGAGCCCAATTTCTCATTAAAAAAAAAAGCAATGGTCTGGGAGAGGCTATACCTAACGACTGCTTCAGATGAACAATATTAAACGAGAAGCCTCTTCAGTCCCTCCCTTCCTGTGTGCACCTTTGGTTTGAGAGACTCTGGCTGTGGGTTTGGATAGAGTCGTGATTTTTTTTTTTTTCTTCTTCTTCTTCTTCAAAAAAAAGCATCTATGATTCAGAGACTGCTCTCACGGGACTAATTGACTAGGCATTTGTGCTATCGTTTCTGGTGTAAATCATTATAATGGTGATAATGAAAAATAAAAAAGATATTGGAAATGACAGTTAGCAACATAATATCAGCGTAGACTGGGAAAGTGGGGGGAGGCGCGTATAAATTAGAGGCTTGTAAACATGAGGATCGATGAGGGATCCATGGCGGGTCTGGGAGGATTAACTAGTGTTCTCATTATGAATAACCATTTTGGCTGCTTGTTTTGTGTTCCCATGGCTCTGCAGAGGACGGAAGCCCTGAAATTGGAACCCTGTTTCTCCCACAGCCTTGCAAAGCCCCGATAGAGGTCTTTGAAGCAGAAATCCTGCACTTCTTTCCCTCCTCTGGTGGGTCTCCCACTCACTCCCGGCTGCCTCTCAGGCAGGCCTGATTATTTGGAATCTTGGAGAATTGACTAATTCAACACGCTCGCGCTCCACAGGAAATGGTGTCCATCAGTGACCCAGGCTGATGAATGGATCCTACTTGGTGCCTGGAACCAGACCCAGCAGCCAGTTGCATAGAAGAAAGACTGATGCATGTGCTCTATTTGGCTGCCAAAAATGCTCTTGCAATTCGCTTTCTTCTAGACAAGAGTCTATTTAAAAGTCTATTTGGAAACATTAGGGAACAGCCATCACATGGCCGGCAGATCATACTGCCTATGACAGGATATTATCTTCCTTAGGAGAGACTCGACTGCTCTTTTATTTCACAAAGTAACTAGCGTCTGGACTGACGGCTGCAGAATGGCTTGGAGGGCAAGGGACATTAAAAACCCTGTCCAGAGCGTTAACATATAGGGTTTGTGGGTCTCTCATTAGAGTTAAGTACAAGCACCTGATTTCCAAGGCTCCTTTGGTGGGACCCCAGGTGGAGGTCCTGCTTACCCAAATCCTTCCTGGTGAACCCATGGTTTTCATCCATGAGTTAAGATCATCATCCTTTTTTCTCCAGCTCAAATCCCCATGCATGTTCTGGGTGAATCTACACACTGACCTTGGCTCACCAAATCCCAGGGAAACACTGCCCACTTCCTTTCCCATACCATCACTGAAAGACACTGAGGGTCAGGGTATGAGCAGAGTCCCACTGTTCCTGTCTGCAGGGAGAGCGATGCTTAGAAGTATAGTGTAGACTGGAGATAGAAAGCCTTTAAGGGTTTAGGGAGGAAGCAGCCAGCCTCAGCCAGGCCAAGGCAGTGTAGTGGGCTCTGTTCACTAGACAGAGTGGATTATGTCTTGCTGGGGTCATGAGGGCTACACGTAAGTGAATACAGATAGTGCAGCTGGGACAGAAGCCCTGGCTTTGCCTGCCAGTCACTTTTACCCTGGACAGAGTATGACAGAGAATGACCCCTCCACTCAAAGGTCACCACTGTGGCTTTAGGAACCCAAGGCCCATACTTCTTCAGGATCTGCAATGAGTGTCTGGGGAAAAAGAGCTTAGGGACACACGGGAGCAATTTATACTTTTGTTCTGGTCACTGACCTCATGTTTTCCCCACCCTGCCATTGATCTCCTTGTCAGGGCCAAGCCTGTTTCAGACTACAAAGTCGTCTTTGTCTAGAAGCTACCATCCTGGTTCATACTTGCCCACGATTTTTCCTTGTCTTGATTCTATGTCCATGTTTTTAATTAAATTAAAAAAAAAAAAAAAAGGCAGCGGCCGAGAGCAGAGGGTAGCCTGTAGTGAGGTTGAGTTTTATCACCACCCAAGCATGCAAACGAGACGGCCTCTGTTGACAAGTTCACATCTCCAGTGCAGGGCTGGCTGTTTGAACAGCTTGTGTGCAGTAATTGAAACATAGATTTTTTTGTTGCCTTTCTGTTTATTTTTAGATTAACCAAGCAGGGATACTTGGCTTCTAGGCTGCCATTTGGACCCTATCAGGCAGCCCAGGATTGCCGGCCTCATGTACACCAGCATCGTATTTCCTCAGGGTGTCCCTTCTGAGTCTGACTCTGGGGAGAAGTGGCCTTCACTGTGACCATCCTCCTGGCTAAGGGCTCTAGACAGGGAAACTGAGGAATGAGGGCTGTCCCCCACATTCCAAGTTTCTGAAGACTGCTTCTCCCCTCCTTGCTAGACTTTCATAGCAGCTCTGGAAGCCAAACCAACCAGAGGCCAGCAATCTTATTCTCTACCCTGGTGGTGACCTTCGAAGAGACCAGAAGCATCCATGCCTGTGACAAGGGGATTAAAATAAGCAAGAGCCAGTTCAAACAGGATTCAAGCAGGGCCAACTGTGGCCATTTTTAAAGGTTTAACTTTTTCATTTATCACCTTTAAAAAATATATATATATCATATAGCCAAGGCTGGCCTTAGCGTCAGCATCATCTTGCTTGTGTATGTTTCCACCAAAGCCACTATGGTTCTATCAACCGTGATCACACTATGATGACTATTCAGCAATGAACATTCTCAGGTCAGCAGGGTTCTTCCTCTCACTGGCCAAAGCAAACCACAAGGCTGTGTCTAACTTGAAATCAAGTAGGAAAATACGGTCCTGTTGGTTTTCTGGGACCCTTCCCTTTAGCCCAACAGGGGTAGCATCTCCTTGAAGGCAGACCCTCTCATCTTTTATCCTCAGGGCCCTGCCCAGGCATACTGCAGGGTTCCTCTGAGCTGACCTGTCTGGTGGGAGGGGTGTGAATGAAAAGAACTTCTGATTATTTTTTCCTTCAAGGTGTTGCAACCTACAACCTCTGCCCTGCTCAGGCCTTACTCTGGTGCCTCTTCCTAGAAGCCCTCCTTGATTACCAGCCTGTGAGGGGGAATAGTGGTGACAGGACTCCCTAGCTCCCTGCCTCAGCCCTGCTCTTAGTACAGATCCTATAACACAATGGCTGTATAACCAGTTTTTAGACCGCTAGACTCTGGGGTATCAGCAGCTGTCACTTTTTCTTTCTTTCTCCCAATTATTTCCATCTCAACTTACCCTGTCTGACCCAAACTACTCTTGGGGTGACTTTGGGGTACCGTAGTCATGATTGGTGCTGCTGAAACTATATCTTCCCTAGAAAGCTCATATTCACTGAACTGAAAGTAAGCTGAAGCAGGCACTGAACCATGGGCCCGACATACATTAGCTCCCTCGTCTTCCCAGCAAACCTCGAAGGGGTTTATATTAAACTGAGGCATGGGGAGGCTTATGTATTTAAAGGCTTAAGGGACTGGTGCTATGGTGAGGAGGTGACGGGCGGGAGCACCCCCCAGGGAGGCCGGAGCACCCCCCCCCCAGGGAAAAGCTTGGCTTTATATTCCCTCCCAGATCCACTCTCAACTTCCTTCTTTGTAGTTTAAGATTTTTCTTCTCTTTCTCTGGCTTTTTTTCTATGTAGCCCAGGTTGAATTCAGTGTTATCACTTAGCTGATTCCTTTGCTTGGCTTCTAGAATCTTGGGATTATAGGCATACCTCAATCACCATGAATGATCAATCTTTGGGGGTCGCTCTGAGGGGCCCCAAAGTTGACAACCCCTCTTTTTGATGGGGACTCTGATGGACTCATGTTCACTCTGGTACCTTAGCTGAGACTTCTGGATAGAGAACAGCCTCAGTTAGCATCTGCGAAACCAAGTCTTCCCACCCCTTTCATTTATCATCTTCCTCTAAGGAGCGTGCTCTGTGCCCCCATCCTTGGTCCCCTAACCTTTCCAGCCCTCACTCTACAGGGCCCTATGCGCCTTATCACATACCACACTCTGGAGTCACATAACCTTGCTAATGCTGTCAGTTTCCTAAATAGAAGTCCTGGGTGCAGCCTCACACTTCTGCCGAGAGCTACTTATGTGCAGATCCAGGGTCTCTTGAGTGCAAGAGACCCAGGCCCCATGGAGAACTGGTAATGTAGGGTCAGGGCCTCTGAGTGGATTCTGGGGAGTTCTAAATAAGCTAGAGCTCAACTGCAGTAGCCCCTGGAATCAGTGACCATCTGTTCTTGGCTTAGCCTGGCTCCCTCTGCACACAGAGCAGTCAGTTTACAGCCAGTAGCTATGGTACACAGAGCAGAGCTGGTCCAGGTGCCTAATGAGTACAGCAAAGGTGCTTTAGATGTTGGGATTTGCATGGGAGGATGTCCATACAAAGCTATAGTCTCCAACTAGCCAAGTATCACCAGGATGGCCTAGGCATTCAGCGTCCTTTTCCCAAAAAAGATGCTGGGACTGGTAGCCTGCTCCCAGACATGCAGGAAGTGACTGTTTACTCAGTGTAGTGGCATGGTGTGTTTGCTCACTCAGATGTTCCATGGTTCTGACCTAGAAAGGGGGAATTTCCTGATGATGTCAGAGAGGAGACACCCCTTTTTCTTGCTGTCCTTCTCCATACCCCTGACCTTGGCTGGTGCCTGTCTTCCGACCTGCCCATGCTCTCTGCTGTGTGCTTTATAGCAGAGCAAGGCGGCAAAGGGGGATGGGCAGGCAAGGAGCATTTACAGGACAGTGCTGCATGCCACCAGCCTAGAAGCCATTTATGTTACCGTGTGCATAATGGCACCAGTTCCATTTTATGGAGGGGCAAACTAAGGATCAGATATGAGATGGCTGGTCCCTGGCCATGAAGGAGCCATGAAGGTATCTCAGGAAGAAAGCTCAGCCCCATACCGGGACTCTTTTTATGCCCCTTTGGGGCCTCATCACTGAGCTGTAGAGCCTTGTTGGCCTGGCTTTCAGACCTGCAGTCCTGTGAAAATCATGTTCTTTCCAGATCAAGCCCATGGCCAACAGCTGTGGGAGGCCTTGCGACCCCAATCATGTTTCTCGCTGACCTCCACCTTGGCCGGCCTCTTCTGAGCCTCTAACCCTCTCTCACTGGGATTTCTGCCAGTCTCCTGACGAGAGTTTCCCTCCCCCTCCATCCTGCCTGTGCATTCTCCGCAACACAGCCAAGCAAGCCTAACTAAGAAAGTGCAAGTCAGATCATCTCATGTCCAAGGCCTGCTATGGTTCCCAGAGAGAAAAAGTCAAACCCTTAA
>PVIH01000769.1:142028-299126 GCA_004025045.1 Sigmodon hispidus
TTTTTTTTTTTTTTTTTTTTTTTTTTTTTTTTTTTTTTTTTTTTTTTTTTTTTTTTTTTTGCCACTAACCATCTCCCAAATCATGACTTGAAGATTGATTATTAGTTTTGAATGGTCAGCCTTGTTTAGGCTCATTTCAGGTTACCTCTTTTAACTTAAATTAACCTGTTTCTCTTGAATCTATCTTCTGCCTCAGGGCTTTTTACTTTGCTTCCTGTATAACTTACTTCCACTGGTTCTTGTGTCTGCTGATTGCCCCTGCCTGGCTGCCCCTGGACATCTTCTTTGCCTCCTCTTTTTTCTACTTCTTCCTGTTCATTCTCTCTGCCTCGCCAGCCTTTTCTGGCCATCCTATTGTGTTTACAATCTCCGTATCACGTAGCTCAGGCTGGCCAACTGTATAGCTGACGCTGACCTTGAACTCCTGGTTCTTCTGAATCTGAGATGACAGGCCTGTGCCACCGTATCCAACTTGACCATCCTATTTTTAGGAGGGCAACTTCTACCCCTGCATTATTTTTGGATGGCTCTTTGACTTTCTTCCAGGCTACACAGTTTACTTGTACGTCTCTCTCCCTCACACTGGGATGTCAGGCCTTCTAGGCAATGTTTTATAGATACTGACACATTTGATTTATATCTGAGCTCTGAGAGGCAGCTCTTATGATGGCTACCCATATGTGGAAACTGAGGCACAGGAAGACCAAATGAGTTGCCCAAAGTCACCCAGCTAGAAAGCGGCAGAGACAGAACCTGCACTCAGGCAATGAAACTGAGGTCCCTCACTGCAGTTCATCTATACTTGCTGTCAGGACTTGGTAAAAATGGGTCAAGGAATACCGTAACTCCACACCTGCACGGTCCCCTGCCCATCTTCTCCTCTGACACAGGGCTGGGCTGGACTTCCTGCTGTCTGTCCTCTCTCATCTTGGTCACCAAGCTACCCAGCTCAGATGGCAGCAGTCACAGTCAAGGATTGACAAGAATGAATTCCCCGAGTCTCAGAGTGGCCATGAGGCAGAGCCACGCCAAGTTTGATAGAACATGACCTTGTGAGCTGGGGGTCAAGCCTCACACAGGTTCATTCATACCCTCCCTCTACTCTTTTTCCAATTAAGCCCTGGAAAGTATGGGCTGCAGGGCCTGGGTGCTAATACCACCAGCATCCCAAGAATTCCATCCCCGATGTACAGGTATCAAGGACACTTGGAGTAAGCATCCTGCTCTCCCCAGGGGCATGCATATCTATGGTGCAATTCTTCCTAGGAAAATGACTCAGGCAGCCATTTATTAAAACACAGCTACACCCACCAAGTTGCTCTAAAGCTCTAGCCATTCCCCCAAACCAATGAAGCAGCTTGTAGGTGCTATCTGACTTTTAATCAGCATGTTCTCCCCTCAGCTGGAAGGTCTAATGAAATGTTACACTGTGAGGAACACAGAAATAAGGAACCTCAGAGGTGAGGGACGTGGATTTAATTTCTTGCTTTGGTCTGTTATTTGCATATACCTTGAGGGAATAGCCAGTAGGGGAAAGAAAAGAAAAAAAAATAACAAAATCTGCCTGTCTACTAAGGCCCAGACAGATATCCTACTTGAAGAATGATTGTGTTTTAAATTTCACCTTTGCAAGTAGCGGATGTGAGTGTGCATGCGCGTGTACACACACACAGTCACACAAGCACACACTCTGTATTGCTGTGTCACCATTTCTGAGACAGGCCACTGGAGCTCTGTGTTCTTGTCCTCTTCCATCTCAAGGACTGCAGCTGGATTCTAGTCCAGGTGTGGCTGTGTGCAGGTGACTTGGGTCCCTCCAGGCTTTGCTGGTTAGAGGCAAGGACACTGTTTTTACTCTTTCTTACCCTGCCCATTGCATAGGAGAATGATGTAGGGATGATAGGGACAGCACAGCAGGAGCCTTGGTCTCTGTTGCATTCACAGAGCAGCACCTCCTATTAGCCCACCCCAAACTATGACCTGGGAAGGAAGTGATGTCCCATTGTGGTTTAAGGGGTCGGTGTCCTAGAGGCTAACCTGCACCAACTCAGACAAGCTTAACTTATTAGGTGGAAAATTAAAGATCAGAAGTTGGAAAGTCACTTGGCTAAGGTCACAAAAACACTGGATGCACTAAATAAACAGTATGTTAACTAGACCACCTGGTTCCACCTGAAGTGTCCCAGATACAAGGTCCCGTAAAGCTGTTTTTAGTCAGTTTTCCAAGTTCAATGCCTTAGGGCCGAGCAACTCGTAGGTGGGTCAGATGGGGAGCCTGAAGATGCAGTTAGGAGTATCCCCAAAAGACCTGTCCTTTCTCTGACTGCCCTCTGGGGCGAAAAGCAGGAAGGACTGAAGCTGGATGCTGGCTCCCTGGGGACAGGCTCCTTCCAAATGCTGACAGGCCCCAAGGACAGCACGTGCTCTGCAGCAAAAGGTCAAGACCAGCAAGCGGGAGGTTCAGCAGTTCCCCAAATAGCCTGACGCTGAGAAGGCCACCCTCAGGAGCATGCACATGCCCCACAGGAACAGACCAAGAGCTTAGCCAGGAGAAGCAGAGAAAGGGGAGACAGTCACCCCCATCAGACCCAGTGACAGGCCACGGGCTAATCCCCAAACAGACCGTACCCTCTCATTGGCAGAAGCTGCCATGGGCATCCAATCTTCCAGTTGGGCAGGTCTAATGAGACTGAAATAAGTCCTCTAAATGCCTAGCTCATTTTTGTTCCTTAATAAACACACGTACATAGACAGATGCAATTAAAGTGGGGTTGGAAAGAGGGACTAACCAGGGAAGAAACAAGATTGCCAAATTCAGAGAGGTTATTTTAGACATGAGATTACAGAGATGGAGATTAAAACAAAACAAAAGGAACCACCACCAACCCAGGTGCCCGCCCGAGCCCTTCAGGCGCCTGGATGCTGTCTCCCAAGGCCACCAGAGGGATGACAATCACATAACAACAGGCGGTCCACGGCCCACCCCTCCCAGGAGTGCTAATTACCTCCCAGGATTAATTTTGCAGCTTGCTAGACAGTTCCAGCAGCATAGCCGCTGCCAGAAACAAGGGCTCCTGGAAGGAAGCTACACCTACTGTTTCCCAGGATCTGGACCTGGGGCCACAATCCACAAATCCTCTTGCACACTTAGGCTCTAGCCCTGTTGCTTCCTCTGGGAGCACCAATTATGCAGTTTCTTAGGCTACAACTCCCCGACTCCCCCCTCTCTCTCTTTCTCTTTTTTCTTTGCTTTCTTTTCTCTCTTTTTTTCTCTTCCTTCCTTCTCACTCCCCCCCCCCCAACATGCTTTTAATTGCTAGGGGCTTGAGTAAGCATGGTAAGTGTGCATTTGAGAACAGGAACCCTGAGAGAGTGGCTACCTCAAGACACCCAGAATCCTCTCCTCTCCTGGCCAGTTCCTACTGTCCAGCGAAAACAAAGAGATACACAGACGGTTGGCCAGACTTCCCAGTCCTTTATCCAGGCCTGGCTGGGTCCTCAGCTGCGTGGTGGAGTTTTAAGGGGTAGCAGAGATAGGCTGGTTAAGGGCTGTTCTATCTGGCAGGGCTAGACCATTCTTTGAGGAAGCAGTTTTCCTTCTGTGAGTTGAGATGCCTGTGGGGTTTATATATCAGATATCCTGCATATCAGGTGTTTGCATTATGATTCATAACAGTAGCAAGATTACAGTTATGAAATAGCAACAAGAATAATGTTATGGTTGGGGGTCGCCACAGCATGAGGAACTGTGTAAAAGGGTCACAGCATTAGGAAGATCACTGATCTAGGGGAAACTCTGGGCCACAAGACCGTGTCTTCTGCTAGGCGCTAGTATGACTCCTCTGAAGTTTGTCTCCTGTTGCCTTCCCTACAGGAAGGTAGGCAGATAACTAACTACCCAGTCTCCTATGTGGCGATTCCTTACTGTATCCATCTACCCATCACCATCCATCCAGTCTCCCATCCATCCTATCTCTCCATTCAGCCACACAACCACTGCATCTATTCAGGTATCCACCTATCTACCTGCCCGCTTACTCACCATCTCTCACCCATTAGCACACCAGACATGGGTCATGTGGTTAGATACTTTGTCAGGCATGTAGATTCCTTCCGGATGAAGAAGGCAGTGGTGGAACTTATGTCATCTGACCCCCCTTCTCCTCTCATCTGACCCAACACCCCCGTGTGGAACTTGTGAGATATGATTTGGCTGTTCGAAGTCACCAACAGGGAAAATCTGTGACCAGGCCAGGCTCATCAATGTGTTTTATCTTCTGTCTACAATCAGTGATTTGAGGATCATTCCTCAAACGGATTCAAAATCTCTGAATCTGATGTATGCACCTAAATATTGATTCAAAATCAAGACCACTAAAGATTGGCCCACTCCCAGATACCTCTGGGGAGGAAGTGACCTGCAGGGCAGAGAGTGGATCCAGCCTGGAAGAGAAGCAGAGAGACTAGCCATTTGGTGGTCATATGAACCATCGGATCTAGCTGTACAACAGCTTCTACTGAAATTTTTAGTGACAGGAACCAACACATCTCCTTTTTTTGCTTCAGTATGAGTTGGCTTTCCATCTATATGCTGTGCTCCCAAACATTCAGTGTTCTACTATACCCTCAAAGGCATATCAAGTCTGGTGCTGCTGGAGATGAGGTCTGGGATGTAAGGATGTGTCTTTGTGACTCTGGAAGAGAGGGAGGCTACAGAGAGAAGCACAGAGACAGAGGGATACTGATGATGAAAGACTTTCTGTGATGCTTAAGGTGTACTGTAATGAGAGGTATCCAATTGGCGGCCATGAACCACATGTAGCTACAGAGAACTTAAAAACTGACGAGAGAGAGAGAGAGAGAGAGAGAGAGAGAGAGAGAGAGAGAGAGAGAAAGAGAGAGAGAGCGCGAGCAACCGACCCAGTGGTAAAGCTTTGCATTCCACTCTAACACCCACAGATCAAGACAAAGCAAAGCAAAACAAAACAGAGAATTGACTTGTGTGACTACGGAGGTGAATTCTTGAAACTCATTTTTTTTTTTTTTCTGCTTTGATGTTTAGAGTGAGGGTTTCTCTGCACAGCTCTGGCTGTTCTGGAACTCACTTTGTAGACCAAACTGGCCTTGAACTCATAGAGATCTGCCTACCTCTGCCTCCTGAATGCTGGGATCAAAGGCATGAGCCACCACCGCCCAGCATGAAACTGATTTATTTTTAAGTAAGTTAAATAGAACACCTAGCTAGTAGTGGCTACTGTACTGAGCAGCCCGTGTACAGAGAAGATGTGGAGGGAGAAAGCACCCCCCAGAAGTGAGGGCAGGTTTGCCAAAGCCTCTTGGGAAGATGGAGAGCTGGGAACTGGAGGACATTTGAACTGTGATGAAAATGACCCAGGGGAAAATCAAGGAGGGTCTATGTTGTGGGGGACACAGGAGGAGGAGGAGGAGGAAGAGGAGGAGGAGGAGGGGGAGGAGGAGTTACAAAGAAGGAGCCAGCTGAGTTAACTCTTAGGTCCATCCACGGCTGGTGACCCATCCACGGAAATCAGGGATGAGCAAAGGTCGAAGGTTTGAGATGTGTGTGGGTGGGGGAGGCTTCTGCTTTTAGGAAGACATCAATACAGGTAGCAGAAGCCCAGAGCCACAGATCTTTGGAGCCACTGGGGGCTTAGTTTTCGTCTCACTAAAGTAAGAAAAAGTACTGCAAAGACTGGAACTGTGGAGAATACTAACATGAAGGGGTTGGTGGGGGCAGGGCTCGTGTGGATTCAGGAGGCAGAACAAGGGAGGGACAGCCTCATTAGGGATGGTGGCAGCTTTCTCATGTGCTGACATGTTTTTGAGATCTCTGAAATTTATTTCTTTCCATGCTCGATCTTAAGGACAAAGCACTTGAATCATTCTGAAGTCAGCTTCTGTGTGCAATGAATGTAACAGAGAACCCTGGGGGCTGATGGAGTCAGCGTCCCCTACGCTAATCAGCCTCGGGTGGCTGTGTGTTCTTCCTCGTGTGCAGATGGGGTTTTCAGCTTCACGATAGCTTTACCTCCAGTTAGCTTTGCTGTGGTGTGAATATGGTCTGCCTGTGTTTTGCTGGAGTTGAACTGCCATATCCTGGGAAGGAGGCCTTTGAAAGGGTGGTTACACCCTTAAGGAGATCACCTTTCCTGTGAAACAGGGTTCAGTATCATAAGAACCCTGTTTTCTCCTCTGCATGGGGCCACAGAGTCTTGTGTTCTTGTGCCATGTTATGACATGACATGTAGCTCTCTCTTCAGAAGCCAAGAAGCCGACACCATGCTCTTGGGCTTCCAAGACTCCAGAATCATGAGATCATGAGCTAAAGTAAACTTCTTTTCTTTATAACTCATCCAGCTTGTGGTATTTGGTTACAGCAATAAGAAATGGAATGGGACAAACCTCAACAAGTTTCTTGTTTCTATTATCTTTTTCAATCTCCTCTTTGCCATGTCAGAAAATTGCAAAATTTGTTTTAGATCTACAATCCAGATCATCAATCTTATAGTCAATTGGTCTTTTACTTTTAATTCTGAATTAAGGGCCAAAGGATGGATGAAGAAAGAACAGGGCTTTGGTGAACACATACTGTGATTTCCTACTTATATGGACAAACCTCTCAGAGGTACCATTTACTTTCTCCCAAGATGGATTCCAAAGCTTTGGGAGAGAGTTCCAGAGCAGTCAGACCTGGTGCCTCTGGCACTCGCACCACAGAGGAGTATTTGGAAAGAGATCAGTGGCACAAATGGTCACAAATGGGAAGGACAGACTCAAGTTCAGACAACTGACACAGTGACATACTTTACAGCATCTTCCCTGCCACAGACAAAGATCATTCCCCATGTTCACATCCACAAAACCACAAGCAGCTTCCTCCAGGGACTGGACCACACAGTTTAGTCATGAATCTTGCTTCCTGTACATCAGAGAGGGAACAAGATCAGGGCAGCAAGGAGGTGACAAAGGATCAGACAATCTTCTCATTGAGGGTCTGGGATAAGTGTTTTTGGATATATCAGCATAGCAGAGAGGCATAACTGGATATCAGGGAGAATTGGGAAATTGCAGCCTTGCATTATGGGTACTGCCTTCACTCCCACTGTGTTACCCTTGATGCCATGCATGTTTGTTTTCTCAAACTGTGGTCCTTTACTTGGAAGCTGGTTAGAAATATAGGATTCACCAAGCAGGGGCTCTGTCTCACATGCCTGCTGGTGATACACACTTGGAAATGTTCTTTCTCAGTTCTGGCTCCTGGCTTCCCACTGTTAACCAGCTCAGTTGATCCACCCATACCCTCACCCTTGATGCAATGCCCCTAGGCACCACTGTCTCCAGAACAACCTTCCTTTGCAGGCCGCAGCTTCTTTCCTTCACTATAGGAAGCTTATGGTATACCAGAAAGGCCCAAGGATGAATTCTAACAGTGTGCACACATTCCAAAGTCTCCAGCATCTCGTAATATCAAACCAAGATGCACACTGCCAGTCACCAGAGGGCAACCCTGTTCTCCATACCCTGTCTACAGGGCCAGCTCCTTTCTGTCCCTGTCCTGATGCTTTAGTTGTCATTTAATACAAAGCTTCTTTGAGCCAGCCAACCCTTGAATGGCCTGTAGCTCACTCAAGCAAGGAGCCCACAGGCGATCCCATACCAGGGACTCAGCCGAGGCCTCCTACTTTCTATAGCCTTGCTGATCAGTGCTCCAAATTCGGTCAATGACTGGCTCCTGGAACATCATATGGGTCCAGCTCTGGCTTTGGAGCACCAAACTAATGCATCAACATAATGTGGGGAGGAGCAGGTGGTTACACAGGATGCTCCTTCAGGTGTGCAAAGGACACTGTCCTCTCCCTTACCTCTTTTCCACAGAAAAAGGGTCATGGAGCTCATGTTTTCTGTACACACAGCTCCAACCCAGTTGAGAGTTGGTTGCCCTGGCTCAAGGTCTTAATTAACTAATTAAAACCACCATATAAAATAATGGCTTTCATTATGACATTATCATATACTTTGCTCATATTCATCTCTGGCCATGACCCCGGCTTTTAAATGCCTCTTTTATCCACAGTGGTATGGACATAGCCCTCCACTGAGGCTACAGGGTACCCAAGAAGCCAGAAGCAGGTTTGTTCTGATTCTATAACTGAGGTAGAAATCACTAACTGAACCTGAGTGCGACCAATGGACTCCAGAAGGACCACAGAGCCAAAGAAGTTATGGAAGCCACATTGCGGGATTGGCATCCAGAGATGCACTGGCACAGTGTAAAAGCAATGTATATATGCCAAGTCTTTTCAGAAAAGAGGGAAAAGGTGGCTAGAAGGGGAAGACAAGCCAGGTATAGCACAGTCCAGACATGTTGTCTGAAAGGGAGGTTGTGTGCAATAGTGTGTACATGTTTGTATGTATGCATATATGTATGTTTGTGTGTGCATGTATGTGTGTGCATATGTGTATGTATGTGTGTGTTTATGCATGTATGTATGTTTATGTGTGTATGTATGTGTGTGTCTATGCATGTATGTATGTGTATGTGTGTATGTATGTGTGTGTTTATGTATGTATGTATGTGCATGTGTGTATGTATGTATGTGTGTGTGATGTTTCTCACTATATCACTAGATGAGAGGATAAACTACAGATCATCTACGAATATACTGTTCTTTATAGCATGTGCAATGTGCTTATGTATGTCAACCCTAGGGTAAGGAGTGTGGTCTCCTGGAGAACAGGCCTGGGAATTTTCCACAGATCCTCTTTGTTTTATAAAGGCCCAAAATGCAACAAACCTTTTATGGAGCGATGTTGGGACTGAGAATTCCTGTTTTGTTTTGCAAACACAAAGGTCATCAACCTCCTCCAACTCACTGCCTCTGAGGCTTTTCCTCCTCTGAACATGCAAAGTGCAGGAGAGGTTATGCATGCCAAGAACATGTCAAACACTAGCCCATCCAAAGGTGGGAGAGTGGCCTTCTTTAAACCCTCTACCAAAGAGTGCTCAGCAGGGCACCCGCAGCACCAGCATCAGACTCCCTGCAGGGACAAGTACTTGTGTGTCACTCTGCATTACAGGGCAGTAGCCAACCCGCCCTGACAGCCAGGCTGCCTTCTATAGAATGTGCTCTAATTTTCACAGCAGCTTAGAGCCCCTTGGGTCTCAAGCATGGGGTCACCCCAATTATGATGCCGTGAGTCTGCCAGACTGATAAAGTATAATCCACCCCTCGGTTGTCAGGTTGAAGCCTCACACCGCCTGAGCTAGTCAACATGAGGAAATCAGGTTAGCCAGGGGTGTAAGAGTATGCCTTTGTCTTGACAAAAGGGTCCTGGGTGTTCAGGAAGGACTCTTGTCGGGCCCAAAAGGGCATCATTCTGATTTGAAGAAAGGAATTGGCAGTCACAGATAGTCCCTGTTTCTGCTCCATGGTTTTCAGCACTGGAAACTAAAATTTCTAGTCAAGAAGTAGCTCTGACCTGTGGGACATCATAATTTAAGGTAGCCACAAGGTGGGCTCAGACCCTGCATTTTTTTTTTTTGTGTGTGTGTGTGTATATATATATATACAACAATAAAAGTTACATTTCAGGCCATTTTAAATGTTCAGGGACATTCTATTTTCAGTATTTTGTATCTTTTTTATCTTGCTATAGAAACTTCTCACTAAACAGTACCCTAGAAATCTTACGTGTGTGAGTGGGCATACTATGGATGTGATGTGTGTGCATGCGTGTGTGCGTGTGTACATGTGTGCTTGTGTGTGTGTGTGTGGTGTTAATGTCGGGTATCTTCCCTGATCTTTTTCCACTTTACCTACTGAGACAGGTCTCTGCCTGAATCTAGAGGTTATAGATTTGATTAGTCTAGCAAGCCAGCTTGCCCTAGGGATCCCCTGTTTCCACCTCCTCCATATTGAAGTTACAGGCGGGTTGCCATGCCCAGCTAGTTTTTATGTGGGTGTGGATGATCTAAACTCCAGGTTCCATACTCACAGAGTGCACACTTTATCCTCTGAACCTTTTTCAACCAGAAGTATCTTTCCTTAATACAGCTGGAGAATACATCAGGATATGGGCCATTCATGTATTATCTGTGCCCGCACATGCTCACGGATACCCTGTTTTTGTTTGTTACATATTTAACCTGTTGACTGTTGTGAGTGCTGCTTCTAGGAGCATGGCATTCCATGTCTGTTAGAGGTCTCTTGGGTTTTACCTGAATTGAAAACTGCCCCACGCTAGGGCAGGTACATCCTGCTCAAAGATGTCTGAGGCTTGGCTCTGCTGACTTTAGGGGCAGGCAAGAATGAGGTCTCCAGAGAAGATAGAGAGGTAGGTGCCTCTGCATAGAGCCCCAGCTCATGACTTAAAGGATTACAGTTCCGCTAACACAGAGCTGCTCTGTCCTTTTCCTCCAGAGCAATCCTATGACATGCTGGGTTTAGACACACTTCTCAGTGCCAACTCTTCCATGGCAGAGGCAAGATCAGAGAAGGAAGACCACAGAGAGGTCCTGGTGTACCCGCCCTATCTAGTCTAGCCATGTTCTGCTTTTGTTTCTTTTTTTAATTAGCTGATTTTATGGAGGTATAACTTCCAAAAAGTAACTACTTACATTTGAAGTGTATAATTTGATGAGATTTGACAAAAGTGTGCATTTGTCACCCCAGTTGGAATATAGGCCATTGCCATTAGCCTAGAAGGTGTCTTTTGCTCTACAGCCTCTCTCAGAGCCAGAGATTCACTGCAGCTGCAATGGGCAGCGGGGCTGGCGAAACCTGGCGGGGGATCTAGCTGTTACATGGATGATGCCTTCAGCACCGAGTTACCACAAATGGCACTTTTTAGTTTTAATTCTGCAACTGATTAGCCACCTGCGGTTGCCTGGCAAGGGACATTTTGAAGCCCTTAAGCCCCAAATAGACGGACCTCCCTACTTCACTTAACAATTCAGAATACATCCACCTTCAGCAAGCCCTGTCAGGGCCTGGGGCTGAGCATTGCAATGGTAGGAAAGGGGTATATGAGGCAAGATGATGAGTGCAACTGGGGAGAGACGGTGCGGTAGCAAGAAGACCATCTGCGCTGGAACACAAGCTGGAATCTTGCAACGCTTTAAAGGCTAAGGCAAATATTGAAGGTTTTCAGAGATAGGGGTATTTAAAGCAACCCCTTTAAAAAAGATTGCCTAAGATCTTTTAAGGTGGAGCACATTATGAAAACGATCATTTAATGTACCCCTGTAAAGAAATAGGCATGAACGCATGTGATTTTTGGCATGAATGCATGTGATTTTTCTTTTTTAAAAGCAAAAGTAAAAGAGTAATGGTCTGGAGACACTGACCAGGTAAATCGTGTTAGTGCATTTCAGCCAGTGACCTCTCAGGTTCACAAACCATCACACTTAGATCGAGAAGTGGTCAGGGTATCTTTCAAAGCTCCATGCAGTTCTCTTTTCTGCATTATGGGCCTAAGTACAATAACCTGAAGCATCGGATGTTTGTAGTGGGGATGTGGGAAAGAAGCAAAGGGACCCTTGTCTTCCTCGAGTGTTGTCCAGAGAACTGGGGAGTGACAGGACAAAGGACATGGCTCAACTGGTGGAGCACGTGCATCGAATGCATGAAACCCTGGGTTGGAGCCCCAGCACTGCATGAACTAAGAACAGTGGGCCACAACGGTAATCCCCATACTCCAGAGATGGAGGCAGGAGGTCAGAAGTTCAAGGCCATCCTTGGTTACCTAGTAAGTTCAGTGCCAGCCTTGGATGCACGAGATTCTGTCAAAATAAAACAAAACACACAAAAGCCGAACCAACCAGCTAACCAACCAAATTAAATACTTATAACTGATTCTTTACTTGGCTCAAACTGCAATTAAAAATGGTAAAGTAACGTTATATCCATAAAAAGAGTTGTGTATGTCTTACATTGTATGTACATATACTTCTTTTTTAAACTCCACAGGGGAAACTCACATACTTAAGATAAAGTTAATTAGTAAAATTGTTTTCGTGCTAAGAGCAGTCTTATTTATGCGAAACAGCCCTAAAAAGGTTCACGGAGGTCGCAGGCCTAGCTAGCTTGTAATTAGCATTTTGAATGTCCGAGAGTATGGACAGTGGATAACCACAAAGAGATCTCATTCCCTTCACTCCTGGAAAAATCTTCTAATTACTACTAGCGCTGCTCATTTCCTGTGAGAGGGACCCCTCAAACTATTACATCATTTCTCTGCCCACCCTGAATGTCCCATCTAACCAGAGCCCCCAGGTCTTCCTGGCTGCTACGTGTTGCCAAGGTTCCAGAGAGTCTATTAGGGGTGGTACCCTTGACTCAGAGTTTCTCGGGTTGCATCAGCTGCCTGACTCCTGAGAGAGATGCTTATATATATATTTTCTGAGGTCACAAGAAACATAGTCCTTCTGGGATGGAAGCCTTGAGTTTCCTTGGTACCCTACCCAGCACACTCTAGCCTTTTAATAGGAAGAACACCAGTCCTAAAAGGATCCCCTTAAATGAGGAAAAAAATCTATCTTACGTTCCTAGATCCATGATTCATGCTAACTGATAGCTCTGGGAATAGCCAGGGAGGGGCCACAGTTTGCTAATACATGCACAGACCTGCATACCTTCCCCGCTCAACATACTCATGTATACATGGCCTCTCTGCAGCCTCTGGATATCCAGCCTTATCTATGTGTATTTCCTCCCCAAATATCTCCACACAATAATACCAGCATGAAGGACTGGGCCACCCCCACTGGTAGGTATCAAATCTTCTGAGTTTCCTAAAGGTCAGACTCCCTTACTCTATAGCTCAGAGGTGGGTGAGCTGCAGGAACATTCCTGAGTCTCTGGATATCAGCTAGCCCCTTATCTCAGCCCATGTGGCCACACAGTTGCAGGGCCATCTCCCCTCTCCACAAAAGGTCATCTCTTTGCAGTTGGTGGCCCAATACTCTTCATTCCCTAATGTTCTTCAGTTTGCAGAGGCCCTGCCTGGTCCTTCTTCCCAAGTGTGGGTGGAACGGGTGACCTAGCCTTATTCAGCCTGACACTCATATGCCAACCCACAAACCACAGGCCACCAGTGTCTCCAGCCTCCCCAACCTCTTCAAATTAGGAAATCCTATATCTTGTCAGTCTTGTGGTTTCTTCTCCCTCAGCACTGGGGATTGTGTGCATCTACTATCTCCCAGATGCTAAGTAAGTACTCTACCACAAGTCTAGTCTGGTTTGACTTTTTATTTTTTGAAACAGGGTCTTCCTAACATGCTCCAACTGACCTTGAGCTCACTCTGTAGCCCAGACAAACCTTGAATTGTAACCCTTCTGGCTCAATCTGCCAAATTAGCTGGCTGGCCCAGCTTCTGTGGTTCATTTTTGATGAAGTCTTTCAACCTCAAAAAAGGAAACAGATGTAGATTTGAATGCCAGAGTGAGCTCAAGTCTGCTTTTGGTGACAAGCATCCTACCTAGGCCTGTCAGTCCCACCCTGGATATGGGTGACAGGGAAAAGTGCAGAAGGGGTGTGGCTTGTTCCTGCTGCCTCAATCTCCACTCTGCAAAGCCAAGCACCCTGCAGACTGGAATGTTTCCTATCCCTACCAGTAAGCCACACGGCCTTTGTGTTCTAGGGACCATTATGTGAAGTTAATTGGGGTTTTAAAATTTTATAATGCAATTAATCAAATTCAGAGTCTAAACACAGCTCTCATGTTCAATCCAGGCAGCATATGTCACACTGTCCTTTTGCAGCCCCCCACCTCTCTTTGGGAAAAGTTAACATTTCTAGGCACTTTCTAGGCTTGGCCATACATATGACCGGTTCTCATCTGTGGGATTCTACAGAGACAGGTTTAAAGGAAAGGCAGGTGACATATCTGAGATGCATTTTCCATGGACAAGGGTGGTAGGGGCTTGTTGGCTTAGTTGAGGTGCCCTGGTTAGAAGTTACCTGGGCATCATGGTGACATGATTATTTTAGGTCACGTTTTCTATAAGGCACAGGAAAATACCTGGACATAGACATGAAAATAGAGAGTGTAGCCTATGAATGAAGGACAGAGAAGAACATGTTTCTGAGATTTTGTTTTTTAAACCCAGAAGAATTTACTTTGAAGATGTGTGCATCTGTAACATGAGATCAGCCGCTGCTGAACTGGACCCGTAGCTATGTGAAGAGCCTTTGAGGTATCCAACCTGCAGCAGACATCTCTACTGCCATTCACAGTCAATATTGCCTTTTATTAAAGTTTAATGAGAAAAACTGGTTTTGGAGAAAGTTCCAGAACCATTTGTTGCTGCTGAGTGAGACCTTATTGGTCCTAGAGCAGGCTGCACTAAAACAGCTCTTTCCAGGCAGCTCTGATAGCAGGGGCCTTATTGAATTGATGGAGGTCATGAAATTCCAGGAGGGGTGAGGACTACCCTTGTCCAGCACCATCTGACAGTGGGGAAATGTGGCTGACGGTCAGAGTACCTTCGACAGCTCCTTTATCACATGGACCAGCAGCACAAGGCAGGCCTTGAGCTCGGCACTGTTCTACTTTTGACACATCCAACATGACAAAACTCTAACATACATGTTTTCAGTTCACAGGGTAGCCATCTCCTGGCCCCAGCTGTCTGGCCTCTATGTGGCTATAGGCAGTTACCATGCCTGCTTAGCTTTTATCAAGGTTCTGGGATTTGAACTCCAGTCCTAACACTTGTATGCAAACGCCTATTCACTGAGCAACTTTGTAGCTTACTTGGCACTTCTGAGAGCAAGCAGAATCCGTATAGAAATGTACCTTCCCTCAAGCTATATAGCCAATAAACCATCTTTCCCTACTTTTTTGGCTCTGACTGAGGGACCCTTGACCAAGGCCTGTGCCCTAACAGATGGAGCATGGGGGTTCCAACTGTACACAGCTGCAGACCTCCTGCTCCTGATTTCCTGGGGGTAGGAAGGCAAAGACAGGTAGAGCAAGAACCTTCTGTGGCCCCTGCTCCCAGAACATATTCAGAAACAGGTGCTTAGAGTTGAGTCCAGGTGGGGTGTAGAGCAGGGTGAGGCAGACAGGCATGGCTAGGTTTGAAGGAAGGGCATCTTAAGGTAATGGGATTTTTTTTTTTTTTTTTTTTTGCATTCTAGGGCTTGCTGGTTTCCAACTTGCTGTTTACTGCACTGAAAAATATTCCACACGATGGAAGAACTATTTTCCAAAACAAAATGCTAGTATTCATCAGGAGGCGCGGGCTGTGCAGTGTGAACAATTCACTTTCGTTAAGTACCATATGGCCGCTGGTAGGGAACGCTAACATGTTTCAACAGTACAGCTGGGGTAGGGCTCCTTTATTCACCGTGCAGATGGCTCTAATTGACATCTCTCCTAAAACAGGTCTCCAGCATTTCTGCAGGATCATTAGAGTAATTAGTTATTAAATACCATCACCACTTTTAGAGAGGGGGTCTGATCCTTGGCAATGCTCCACAGTGGTGGAGCTGACAGGCTGGCGGGGGTGGGGGTGGGGGGCGGTTGTGCTAAGTGCGTGTTAGCCTTGCCTTCCTCAAAGTCTGGGCCAGGAGAGGACAAAGATCGTGCAAATTCAAGACTAACTCTTGAGAACTATGGCAACCAAATACCTCCCAGATCCCACTTAATTCACCTCATGAACTGGAGTGAGGAATCACTCTCAGTGGTCTGCAGGGCTGAGGCTATGAGTCGAGAGCAAATAAAAAGAACTGGAAGGACTAATGTGCTATGCTTGGGCTGGTCTTGATGCTTGTTCAGGGTTCAGAGAGACGCTTCCTCACTACTTAGGGGAGTGGCAAGCAGTGGATCTCAGGACACAGAAATACCCGAGATGCAAACCTGTGACACTGTGTCTAAGTGATGGCCACTCAAGATTGTCTATGTCCTCACTGAAAGGAAATTAGTTCAGGGGTGGGGCCTGGCCCAATCTCAGTGAGCCCCAGATACAGGCTCAGGGCAGGAGGCTGGTCCAAACTGGGGACTGGGATTTTGGAGCAGACATATGTGGTTTACTCAAGTTAGGTCTTGGTGGTGAGCCATGCACATCAGGAACCAGCCTCAGTATCCTCTGATGCTCTTAAATGCTCATTTACTTCACAAGTCCAGGTAAACCCAGGGTAGACAGACAGGTGAGGGAGAAGAGGAGGAATGTGAGGAGGACCAAACACTGTCATATCCTGAATACAAAGACTTCTTCAGAAAATACCACCATGACCCAGTCCCCCAATCCATGTAGAACCCTGTGTATTGGGTCTAGGCTCTGGTTAACAGGTAACCAAATGCTAATGTTTGAGAATGTGTCCCAAAGTTTGAATGTTGGAATTTTATGTTCCAATGTAAGTGTTGGGAGGTGGGAAGTGCTTGGGTCATGAGGGCTTCCCTCTTAGGAGGGGATTGATGGTATCATGGCTGCAATGGGTTAATCATTATGAGATAAAATGATGAATTTTGTGCTCACCCCTTCTGCTTTGTGCAGGATGATACAGCATGAGGGTCCTCACCTGACCCCTGGTACCTTGATACTGGATTTCCCAGGCTCCAGAAGTTATACACACACACACATACACACACACACACACACACACACACACACACACACACACACACACACACATTTGCTAAAGCAATATAAAACAAATGCAAACACTTGGTATAACCTCAAGGACAAGTTTCTTGTGACAAGGGGCAGTCAAGGCTGGATAAGGGACCTGTGGTTATCACTCCCACAGCAGATGATTTGAAAAGAGTCCCTAGCAATCTCAAGGCCCAAGCTACAAGAATGCAGCCAACCTTCCGACTCGTGTCTCCCTGTCTTGACCTCCACATAACACATGAAGACAGCTTCACCAGTTGGTCAGAGACAGCACTGTGAACCACATAGCTTTTGAAGAATAGAAAGGTGGTCAGTGTGTGGCTGCACCTTGGAGTTTCTTCAGAAAAGCACATACATGTATCTAGAGGGTGATATGGATCCAGGAAATAGCCTTCCCTTTGAGCTCATTCCCCATTGATTGAAGGTTAATAGTAAGGCATTATTAGTTTAATTTCACAGTCTAATCAGTTTCCTGCTTTATCGATTGACTCAGAGCGATTGTACTTGTGAGAGGCTGAAAGGTAAAACTCCAGCCTGAAGAAGTAAAGCCAGAGGTTCTCCAGGCCCAGACACATGTACGGGAAGCGCCTGGCTTTTTTGTTTTTGTACACAGCTCACCTAACATGGGCCATGCCACTCAGATGCCACCTCCGTACAGATAGGATTCTCTTCCTGGTGAACCACAGAAACATGAGACTTCTCCAAGACTCCACAGGACTGACTACAACCCTGAAAGCTGCCCCTTACCCCCAGACCACACCAAGCCTAGAGTCCTTTTGAATGCCATTCTGAGCCCCAAACTGGCCCAGGGCCTCATTGCTAAACACCCTCTGTCAGCAGGGCCCCATCTGTGCGATAGAATTTTTTGTCACTTTTTCAAATCAGAATAGAAACAATTTTTAGTCTATAATTATCATTTCTTTTCTCAACAGACAAATGTTTCCTTTTAAATTGTAGGGCGGAAAAAGCAAAGGACAACATTTTAAACCAAAAAGAAAGACTAAAATTAATTCCTTCTTTATAGAAAAATAAAATACAACAGCTCAAAGAAAGCCAGGTTTTCTTTTTTTCTTTCCTTTTTTTTTTCTTCTTCCCAAAAGAGCAACAAAATGCAACAGTGGATTCATTACTGCTGGTTAACGTCCAGTTTTGAGAAGCAAATCCCACAGGGACAGTGCTGGCAAAGTCTGCAGACCACTTCTGGCTTCTGGTGTCTGGGTTTATCTGGACCAATCACATAAAACCCTTGGTGTAGGGCACCAATTTAGGATTTGGGATCCCAGGAGTCAAGGCAAGGCCTGGGGTCTAACTGATTATTCTCTCATGCGGCCTTTGGATAAGAGCTTACCACCTAGGCCTTCGGTTTCCTATCTTTACAGTAGGGGCCCTACTCATCTTGCAAGGTCATTGCAGGTTGTTTTGTAGTTTAAAAGCCCTGAGCAAATCCTGCTGTCTTTACCTGGCAGTCAGCACTAACTAGACTTCTGACTGAAACACCACTTCTCAATGCCTGAGTCCAGCAGCCTCCAAGACCTGCTGACCCCCTCTAAGTCAGTATATTCCTCTACCCTGCAGACACACAATGGGGGTGGGGGTACTGGAAGGCATGCATGGGTCTGGAAAGCACCCAAGTTCTTGTCCATTGATGCACAGAACTTGTGTCAAAGGCCACCTTGTCACACAGCAGGTCACATTTAAAAAGCCAAAAGAATCTGCATGTGGCTGGGGCAGAGTCTGCTCAGATTAAGGATTAGAAAAGTAAGGTGTGCAGATAGTCTCTGTCTCTGTCTCTATCTCTCTCTCTCTGCATCTAGTGTCTGTGGTCTGTGTCTTGGAGTCTATGTTAAAAAGTTTGGCTTTACCATGTTAAGAAAAGTTGGCTTCAGAATAATGGGCCAACAAATGGCCAATGCTCCGACTCTACTCCCTCCCCTTTGACTCATCAACAGGAATCCAGCTCTCACACACCTTCACGGACACACTATACCAGTGACTATGGCTGCTGCTGCTCCAAGCAGGCAAGCCCTCAGCATTAAAATCCCAATAAACGCCACCCCCCCAATTCCTAGATCTGTACTGGTGAACATTTACTACCCAGCTGTGGTGGCGCAGGGGCAAACAAAACCCAGTCTGCCCAATTGGTAGCACTCACTACCCTCTGCTGCATGAATACTCCCACTCTGCTCATGTTGCCCTACCAACGTGATGGTCCTGAATACGAAGCTGGGCAGAGTTACCAACGGGCTCACAGGCACCAGTCAGGCTAGCCCCATCCCCAAATTCTAGCTCATTACACTTGGGAGGTTCACCTGTGAACTGGTATTGCCAAACATCCTGCCCAATCTGTTCCTCCCGCTGAAACCAAAAGGACCTCAGGACATTCTGGAAGGTAAGAAGCAGAGCAGCCACCAGGCCACCATGTCCCTCATGCATTTCCTGCAGCCAGACAACCTTCCCTAGGATTCCTGGGTTTTCATACTTGCTACTGCTCAGCTTACTGCTTATGTCTCTGAAGAGCTCACTGTACCAGCGCCTCACATCTCCTCCAAGTTCCTGATCACAATTGTCCTAGCCATAAGCACAGCTTTTGCAAAGCTCTCTGCTGTAGTTCCGGCTTCAGTCTCCATTGAGGGCACACACTGTCCCTCCTCTGTAGATTCCTGGCTACCCATAATACCCCATGTTTGTAGGTAATGAACTCCATGGTGCTTGTGGGCATGCTTCAGCTTCCCTGTATATTCCATGCAGTTTCTTGATATAAAACAAAGACTCTGGAACCTTCTGCTTTGTGACTCAACATTCCTTATGGTAGACTTCTAATTCAAGACTCTTCCGGAAATGTCTTTACCTCCTGGCCTTTCCCTGCTTGTCAAAGCAGAGGAAGTGAGCATTGGTATCAATATCTCTGCTTACGGACAAAATGTCTATTTTCTCAAGGATTTTGGTGATGTCGCTTACATGACCAGACAGGGCCGGAAAGATTGCAAGTTACACTGAGAGGGAGGGACCTCATGCTGGCCTAGGCTGCAGGTGAACTCTCTTGCAAAGCTGGCAGGGACCAGAACATAGACACTGGAGCACTGTAATGAGCCCAACAGGCGGAAAAGACAACCGAGTACTGTGTACCTGATCACTTTCTAAAAATAGCCAGGGGCCCAGCTCGGCAGGCCTCCTCTGAGCAGGGGCAGGGCCCCATGGCCACTTGGACACTGAATTTAGAGGAGGGGACAAGTCTTTGTTCCTGTACTGTTGTCCCCTTTCCAGGCAAAGCAGATGCTGCTCTTTAGCCAGCATAAAAGATCTAGACTAGGGTTTGGGGCCTGGCCTTGAATCTCCTCCCCTTCAGCTCTCTCTCACCGCTTGGCCAGAAGTAACTGTCCCTTGGCTGCTGGGTCATGTGGGAGAGGGAAGGAGACAGGGCATGAACAGATGCCAGTAAGCTCTGGGCAGCACTTCTTGGCCAAGGGATCTGGGAACACAGACATTCTCCTCAGACCAAGGCACTGACAGCATCAGATAGTAATGCCATGTTCTGTGCTCACGTGGTACAGCCATAAAGAAGAAATGGGTCCTCAGGGCCAAACCCCACCATCTCCACTGCCCTCCTGGCTGCAGCCTAAGGAAAAAAAAAAAAAACCAGTGGGCAACAGGATAAAGGGGGGGAATTCTCTCTCAGGCTCAGGTTTGGCTCTAGCCTAAAGCCTCAGGGCCCAGGCTCCCTCTGGCCCTTTCCTCCCTCCTACACGTCTAGACAGGAATACTTAGCTCTCAGCACCTAGGTGAGTTAGGTGTTTGTCCTGAGTGTCAGAACTATGGCTGTACCTGGACCACTTGGCCAGCTCCGGGAAAGTATTCTAAAAACAAGGCATGCTCTTGAAGTCATGGTACAGACTCTTTATAACATCACTAAATTATTAAGCTGGAAACCATCATCTGAGTTTGGATGAAAATTGCAGTAAGAGAACTTACTTTTAAACTGCATCCCGGGCAAATCTACATGGCTTCCCTCCTTTCCCCATCCCACGGAGCGTGCCTCCTGGTCTGTTTAGAAGCCAGGGAATGGATAGATTATTATTTCCAAACCGCACATGCTCCTATTACTGTGAAGTCCCCCAGAGACTTTGGACTTTTAAAGCCCCTCAGGCTTATTGGGAAGCTGGAGGGGGTACACAGAAATGCTTGCCCTCAAGAGCTGGGGTGCTACCAACTAGCAGCAGTGATGTCCCTTCTGCATCTCGGTCCCTCCACCCACTCTAGCCCCTCTCTGAGTTGAAGGCCACAAACACCCGACCTCACGTTCCTCCTTTCTTGGACTATACTGAGATCATGTTGCTGAAATGGGACACCCGCCCTCTCTTGCCAACCCTGGGCCACCCTGGCACCAGCATGTGCATGGTCACCCACCCATGAGCCGTGAACATCCATCACCGTGATTCACAGCTGCTTTTCCCCTCGGCACCTCTTGATCCAGAGCAGGTCGGCACATCACTTCAGGGGCTGACACCTCCCATCTTCCCTCGCGCTCCGAGCTCGTGAAGCAGGCTCTCAGCCTGTGTCTTTTCCACTCTCCAGCCAGCTCTGGCTTCGGTGTAGTGGAAAGAGATACAGATAAAAAGCCCAGCACTCCAGTTTGGGCGGGCTTGGCTACACCCTCTCACAACACAGACAACCACCTCCCTGGCTTGGCAAAAGGCTTTCCTTTACTTGCTTCAGAGAGGTGAGGAGGAGGGGAAAAATAAATAAATAAACAAACAAATAAACCAATCTTGAAGTGAGGAAAGGTTTCTGCAGAGTAAAGCTTTGACTGAAGAAATCCATTATCAATACAGCGCAGCACCCACGATGGTGGCCAGGCAGACTCCTCAAGAGGAGGCATAGCTCTGCCTTCACTGGCCCTCTCTTTGCGAGATAAGTACTTACTTCAAGGTTCCCGTTTTTTCTCTTTGGTCAAAGGAATTGTAGAAGCATGCCAAGCCCCAAGCAGCACAAACAGCACATAATCGCTTGGGAAGAGAAGCTTGTTGAAATGAGTCTTTGCTGGGGACAAGGTCGGCTGGCAGGCTTGGCCTATAAATCACTGTGCCCTCCTCGGCTTACTGGCTCATTCCGAGAGATGAACTCGGCTGGACTCTGACATTTCCTAGCTTCTAAGACTATGCCTTGCACACAGTAGGCTTCTATTCATTATTTACGGAGCTGACTAACTGTGAAGGTAGCCGAAGGGGGCAAAGCCATGTCCACTTGCATCAGATAGTCACTATTCGAAGCCCAGGCAAGGGACAGAATCCAAATCAGACTCAGTTCCTGTCTGCAGCAAGTGGGCGGCTCATTCTTGCCAACCTTAGCTGAAAAGGATTCTGGGGAGGGCCCAGAGAGGTTAGAATTAACGTATTTACTGTATTATGTTGCACTGGTGATAAGACTAAAATTTGAGATTTTAAAAAATGAGACTCCTGTGTTCTCTGTTTTTTTCTCATTAGCACTGGCAAGGGCCCGGGTTAGCACTTTTGTCCTTTGCTTTGGAATGGAGAAAAAAATCAGAGACCATTTGGAAATTTACTCTTCAGAGACTGTGTTCCCTTTCTGTTCTCACCGTGGGATGTGGGTCTCCGGCTCACAGATGTGCTGTGCTTGCTACAGGCTGGCAACCAGACGGCCAGTGTTCCGAGTTGGGGGTTTTCTGAACAAAATGGAGTCAGAATGCCAGGCAGTTCAGAGAGCCTGTGCTATTCCCAACTCCCTGGTTCTGGCATCCTCCTAGACGCCAGAGGGCAGGCACAACGTTCTCACACTGTTCTCTAGGACAACCCCAACACTTCCACATGGAGCTGCTGATACCAGGATGGCAATCCACACTACAAGTCAAACCCACACATCCCCATGCAGCTTGCCCCCTCTGCAGGACCCTGTGCAAACCTCAGGGGCTGCTCTGGGAAGTGTGACAGTGGACTGGACCATGTGTGAGCTTTGAATACGACAGAGCAGAGGGCTTTCCTTTATCTGGAGAGAGCTCACTCTGTCATCAGGACTGAGAACTATGAATGGCATCAGGACTTGAGCTCAAAGAGGTGAAATTCCTTCCTCAGGGGCTGGCCATTAGCTTTAGGATGAAGGAGAATCAAACTACCCTGTCTTCAGCAAGCATAGTCAGTTTAGGCCATTTGGTTCAGGGGCAATGGTCTACCCATCTCTCTAGGCTCCAGAGACTCCACACCACTGTATCACAAATGCTTCCAGTAAGGCAATGGGCCAGTTAAAGAGTGTGGGCTTTGGGCTTCTGAATAGCCCTTATGCTTAGCATCTGATGTATATCATCTGTGTGTTCCTGAGCAACTTACTAAAACTATTTGAGCTTTTTCCTCTCTGGGGGAAGTAAGTGGGGTTCTGTGTGATGCTTAGTGTCTGGGTCCTATAGAAGATATACCCTATACACAGTAAACTGAGTAAGAGGGGAGTAGATAGCTGAGCCTCTTCCTAAAAGATTTCCCCAATATGGTTAAAAGTTTATTTTATTAGATGACTTGAATGGGAGAAAAATGTCAACGTAAGGAGAGGGCAGAAGAGGCAAGTGTGTCCACGGGGAGCCAACACAGGCACATCCTTATTTCCAGAAGATGCATCTTGGATTCCCAGTGCTCAGTGAGGGGCTTGGTACACTCAATCTAACTTTGTTCATTCTCCCAGCTCAGTTGCAGCTGGACAAACTATTGGCTGATGGTGGATCTCGCACAGGAGTGAAGGTGTTCTCCCAAGGCTGTATAGCTCATAACCAGGGTTCAGACATGACATTATCTACCTTAAAGTCAGACCAGCAGCAAGAAGGGCACTCTGGTCTGAGCAGGCTCGACTGGATGCCTGCTCAGATGCCTCTAATGGCAGCAGAGGAGGCTAAAGAGCAAGCCGCATCTGGCTTCAGTGTACTAAGGGGCAAGCCCAGACTCAGAGACTCCTTGGGAAAGTCAGAGCATTGGTCCTAAGAGAATGTTGACATGAATAAAGAAGAATCTAGAAACTTCCAGTGCGTGAACCCTAACTTCAAGAGCACTGCATTGGGTAACTCCCATCTCCTTTTCTGATATAGAGGCTAGCCAGGAGGGATTAGGCCCATGGCCTTCACTAGGGTTGTTCTAGATTGCCACAGAAGGGCCAGCTAAGGGAACTCCATGCATCTACCCACTGCCATTTAATCTGCACACGACCCCACCACAGGCTCTAGTCCCATGTTCCAGGGAAAAGGGAACAAAAGCAACACACAGGACGCCACCATATACATTTCCTCTTCCAGCCATTCCTGATGACTCTTAAGTTAGCGGTAGTGAGGAAAATGTCTAAGAAGACGGAATCATCTGAGTAAGGAGGAAGGGGTATAGAGACAAAGGCCTACTTTTGAAACCCTCTGTAACTCCTCAGCTTTGGTAGATAAAATAACATTTTTAGCAGCCATGATATTCAGAGAGAGAAAAGGTGAAAATGAACTGAACTTTATGAGGAGATCTTAATGCTATGGCTAAAGTTCCCTTTGCTAAAACACAGAGGTATCCATGATGGAAATCTGTCATAAAGACGTATATGAGAAACCAGCCTTGAATAAGGGACAGCTCTCCGGCAGTCATGACGTTGCCGAAAGGTGGAGTATGTCATGTGGCTCCTGAAGGAAGAGATGGATGCCTGGTATTAATCACTGGCACCTGCTTTTCCCAGAAGGTTCTGCTGATACCACAGTGCCAGGGCCCAGGCCAGGGCAGTGGCCTGACCTTGGCTTCTCACTAGAGGGAGAATTCTAAGAATTCACTATTAGAGTCCAGCACAATATGCTCTGTTCTCAATGCCTCCCTCCACACATCAGAGGCTATGCTTCTGTTGACAGTAGTTGATGCATCCAGAAGGGCAGATGGAAAGGTCCTCTCAACTCTCCTCCCTGCAACCTCCCCACTGCAGAGACCAAGCAACTGCACATGCTTCTTCCAGGTCTCTTGAAACCGAGGAGGTCAAAGCAGGCAAACGAAACAGCACACACTCCAAAGGGTACTGTGGTGATATACTGTATATTTAATAAAAATAGTCTGGGATATCAGAGGACAGAGCCATTTCTCCAGCCTTTTTGCTTGTTTGAGACTGTTTCTGTGTAACAGTCCTGGCTGTCCTAGAACTTGCTTTGTAGACCAGGCTGGCCTCGAACTCACAGAGAACTGCCTGCCTCTGCCTCCCGAGTGCTGGGACTAATGTGCTACCACTGTCTGACTCTTAGGCCTTGAACTCACACATCTTTGTCTCCCAAGTGATGGGATTAAAGGTATGGGTCTCCACTCCCTGACCTCCACAGCTTGGCTGTGAGTGATTCTGTCCTCTGATATTCTAGGCTATTTTTATTAAATATACAATATATCACCACAGGGTACTCCATTTAGAATCTAAATGGAGTTTAGCAGTTCTCAATCCTTGTGTTGTGACCCCTTGGAATCACATATCAGATATCCCGCATATTGGCTACCTATAATTCATAACAGTAGCAAAATTATAGTTATGAAGTAGCAATGAAATAATTTTATGGCTGAGGGGATCATCATAACATGAGGAACTGTATTAAAAGGTCACAGTTTTAGGAAGGTTCAGAGTCACTGGGTTCTTCCTCCCTTGGGTTGATCATCTTCGGCCAGACTGGGTCTTCAACACCATCTTGCGCTCTGTTACTTCTTTGCTTGGTTTTTCTTCTGGGCTGGGTGGGTGACATCCCAAAGGGATTAATACTGACACTCTCTCTGATGACAGATCCCAGCTGGGGTGACATGCCAGGGTTGGGTTCAGCATGGCACTTTTGGATAGGCTTGGACTGGTAGTGCTGCACTAGCTGCCTGGAGGCTCTTCTGCTTGACCAGCAGGAGTTACCAAATACCACAGAGGCTGGCTGTGCAGGACTGGACTTGGGCAAATGAGGGGCTATGGCAGGACCCTGGAGGGTCTCTGAGCTGACGTGAAGGAGCTGGACTTAGGACCCTGAGTGGGAGGTTGGAGACTATATGGGTGCAGGTCGCATAGAAACCCTGAGATTGATAGTGTACTTTAGGCTACAGTTGAAGGTAGAATCCCAGAGTTGGTTCTCTGAAACTGATTGACAGCAGTTGTCTTAGGGTTACTATTGCTGTGAGGAGACAACCATGATCATGACAAACTCTTCTGAAGAAAACATTTAATTGAGGGAGTTCACTTAGAGTTAAGAGATTCAGTCCATTGTGCTGGGAAGCATGGTGGCAGCAGGAAGGTATGGTGCTGGAGAAACAGCTGAGTGTGGTACATCTTGTAGGCAACAGGAAGTCACTTGACTGTCACCCTGAGGGAAGTTTAAGAAAAAGACTCCAAATCCCGCCCCCCCCCCAGTGACACACTTCCTCCAACAAAGCCACGCCTCTTCATAGCACCACTCCCTTTGGGGGCCATCTTTTTCAAACCACCACAGCAGTGGAGGCCCACAAAAGACCCAGCTTCTCTTTGCCTCCAATGAGTATTGTCTGTAGGAAGTCACAATTACAGAGTGTTTCTCCAAGGACTCCACAGAGACGCCACTTGCTTCTGATGCCTGGGGATAGGCATCTTCAACCACCTGATTCATCACCTGATTCATCAGAAGGAACAGAGCTTGGAATGACTAGGGGCTGCATGTAACTGAGGACCAGGGACATGTGTTAGCTGCATAGCTGTGGAGTGCATCTAGTGGGGTTATAGCTGCACACAGACAGGATATCATGGAAGGCTGAGAGATGTTTGAGGCCTCAATGCAGACCAGACACTGCTGAGGTACTTGGCAGGGCACACCAGGAGGAGTGTCACTGAAGACTGGGCTACAGGGAGCCTACCTCAGGATGGAAGATATGTGTAGCATCCCTGAAAAAGATGGCAGGGGCCAAGCATTGGCAGGATGTCCAGGTTGTCTTTCTAGAACAATTAAAGTCCAGAGCCATAGCTCTGAGCAAGACAACAAGCATGTAAACAGAGGTAGCTATGGTTGAGTATACCTCATTCTTTGTAGAATACAGATCTGTATACTTCTGAACAGCTTCATTCATGCTCCCTAAACTCTGTGGCCCAGACATTGACCTTCCCAGAGAACTACTGTGTTCTGATACCAGCCAGCTGTGAGGCGTGGTAGGCACAGCTTTTCTTTATTTCTAAGTAAGAAAAATAAAAATGAAAAATGTTTCCACAGGCTCCCTCCCACAAAGAATGTTATACAACTCAAGGGCCAGTGCGATGTGAAAAATAGGAGTCAAGGCCACTTCTAATGCCTTCTCCATCACTTGAGGTCAGCACACAATGGCTGAGGAAAAGAGTTTCTGGCATAAGGCCAGGGTCCACAACAGCTAAGTGTGTGTTCCTGAAGGTTATAGGTATAAGGGGAGGTAGGACCTTAGGTCACAAAACTGCTTTTTAATACCACTATTGCTACTAAAAATAGTAACAACAATTAGTATTTCTAAATTATCCCCTTTTGTAACACGTGTTACTTCATTTAATCCTGGAATTAAATACTCTGGGATACCTATTCCCAGTACCCCCAATTTGTAGATAAAGAAAACTGAATCAGATGTTCAAATGACTTTTTTCATAGAAGTAGCTAAAGGGGTCAAGTTTTGAACCTACATAACATGAGGGAAAGAAGCATGTGCCAACCCAACCTCACCCTTCTGTTTAGTTAGTGTATAAACTGGTGACGTGACTGCTCAGTGGTATGGTTAAGGGGAAGGAAGGTTCTTATTGTAGATATGAGAGAGAAAAGAGAGAGGAAGGAAGGGAGGGAGGGAGGGAGGGAGGGAGGGAGAAAGGGAGACTGAGACAGAAAGAGGGAATGAAAAAGACAAAGGGAATAGCGTGGCAGAAATAGCAGGGTTATAAGGAGAATGAGTAGCCGGGAGGAGGAAAACCCATGGGCAGGAGGAGTTTGGGGGTAGGGGGGAGGTGAGAAGGGCTGGGATGCTAGCTGCACTCTGAAATGTGTAGCAGGTACCTGTGATATTGAGGGAGTCTGGAGGCCAAGCATGTGGGTTAGTATGGTGAAAAGACACCGCAGACAGCCATTTATCCCTCTGCTTTTTGGAATTTGGAGAAATCAAGTTTCCTTTGGACCTAACAATTATCTACATAAGGCCCAAAGACTAGAACACCAGAGAATTTCTGAGAAAGATAAAATAATGTGCTTTTCAAGTGGTGGGTGTGAGGCCAGACATCTTTTCCACAAAGAGCTGGTGCATAAGCTAGAAATAAAGGACCCTTAGTGGCCATCCAGTCCCCTGGTATAGGTCCTTATGACATAGAAGGCAACAACATGAAGTCCCCTTAGGAGAAAAATCAAAACTACACAACAGCCCAGTATCTGCTCTATTGGAAAGATGGGCAAAGAGTCTGGAAAGACCAATGACTTCTGAGTTCATATTAATTAGGTTCTTTTAAAAATCTGTCAAGTTGCTTATGCTTCTAAGTTTCATGGAAAAGGAACGTTAGCAGATGGCAGGCCCCAGGCTAGAAGAGTGCAACTGAGACAGAGTACTGTCCTGCTCACAGTGCCATAGCAGCCTGGGAAAACCATGGCTTTCTGGATGAGGCTTCTCTGTAGACCATGAGGCCTTTGTGCTATGAAGCAGGCAACCAAAGGTCTATGTAATAGAAAGACTTGATGGAGTTTCCTGTTCCTAGTGTGTCTATTAACTACCAAACTGAGCCTCCCCTGTCTTCCCGCCTCCTTAAAGCCAGCTTTGGAGCATTGGTGCGGATGCTACAAATGAGTCTTGGTTCTGCATCCACAGCCTAAGAGGTCCTTTCATCCTCATGCCACTCCTAATCAGACTAATAGCGCATGACAAGCTGGGGTCTGTCCACTAATTCCTCCGTAGTCTCCCTAGTGCCTAGACCAGGCCAGGGATGGAATGGCAGAGGATTGACTGCTTGCCCAACTGGCCTAAGGGTCCGCTTCCCAAGCCCTTGCTCATAAACAGCACACATTCTAAAACTTCTGCCAGGCAGCCAGCTGTCTGTAGCTCTGATCATACTTTCCTGTGGAAACAAAGCCACGACTGTGGTCAGGAGGTGCCTGAATGGACCGAGGAGGCGGAGATAGCCACAGTTTAGCTTACTGACCCATAATGCAAACAAAAAAGTGTCTGGATTACAGTCAGAAGAGGAAGCAAAAGGGGTCAATAGCTCAGTGAACTTGATCCCTAGAACCAATATAAAGGCAGGAAGGGGAGCTGACTCCGTAAAGTTGTGGATGATGTGTTACGTTTCCCTCATCCACCATATACACATATAATAGCAATAAATGATGATGATGGGGCAAGAGAAAGGATTATGTCAACTCGACTTGTTGGTAACAGCAGAGGGAGGGAAGGAGGGAGGGAGGGAAGGAGGATAATCAGGGAAATGATGACAAGGGACTTGAGAAGTGGAACCATTGAGCTGGTGTGTAGGGTGCTGGCTGACTGACCCTGCCCACTAAGCCTCAGTGGACCCAGAAATGAAGGTCTCCTGTGTCAGGTCCAAAAGAAACTCAGGACAAATGGCTATCTGCGGTGCTATTACAGTATACTAAAGTGCATGCTGGCCTCCAGGCTCTCTCAGCATCAAAAATACCTGTTTCAGGCATTTCAGGCATGCTCTTCTCAGCTTGTCTTCCCTCCCTCTCCATCCTTCAGCCTAACTGCGGCTCATGGCTCCCCTTCCCCCAGCTTCTCATTCCCATATAACCCTGCCTTTTGATCAAAAGCACGCTTGGTTCTCTTTCGCCTTCCTCTCTTGGCTCCTCCCTCTTCGGTCTTTTTCTCCTCTTCCTCCTCTTTTGCTCCACACCCCCTTCTCTCAGGGCCTGGTTCAGACTGCTGGCCATGTTTAACCTACTATGCTCTCTCTCTGCTCTGGATTCTTCCAGATGCCTCTGGCTATATTCTCTCTCATATCCAAAATAAAAACTTTTCTCTCAAGCTTACCTTGGAGTGGTCATGTTCTCACTTTATATGTCCTGGAAGTGGAATCCTGCCCTGGTTTCTTTCCACATGTCCATTACTATTCAGCTACACAGACTAAGCTGAGTGGTGATGAGTGGTGTTGCATGGTGATGGTGTTGCATGATGGTGGTGGTGATACATGGTGGTGGTGGTGATACATGGTGGTAGTGTGTGGTGGTGGTACATGGTGGTGGTGGTCCATTCCACATATCATCTGGAAGCTCAAATTCAGGAGCCTCAGAGAACCCTTCTCAGCACTAAGGTGGGAGATAAGGGACACTATTATTTAGTTAGGATACTAATTGATTGGGCTAGAACCCACAGCTTTGATTCACAAACTTAATAAAGCCCACTTGTCTGGTTCCAGGCTTTACTGGGGACACCTGCTAATCAGTGTGTCAAACCCACTTACTCATGGGGCCACTAAAAAAAAAATGAGCTTGCTTGGGGCTGTAATTTCTCAGGCAACACTTCCTTGTTGTTCTAGAAGAGGACTGAGGTCCTTCGGGAAGACAGGATGCCCTGGAGCCACTGATGGCGAGATGAGAAATTATTCCCTTTATATAGAGGGGCCTGTTCTGTTGGGTAACTGCCTATAAACTTGTTCTAAGCTGACACACAATTGCAAACAATGCCATGTTGAGATGAACCCTGCCCTTTGCACGCTGTCTGAACACTCCTGTCAGTTCTATTTACGACTCCATTCACAGGAGACCTTCTTCCATCCAGGCATTGTGCTGGGTCCTGGGCTGTCAAGATGGTACAGACAACCGGTATTCAGACCTTTACAGGGGCTGTTAGGGGATTGTCGCAATTGTGATAAGAATAATTATAGAGAAACATGGGTGTTGCAGAGCAGGGACAAGGCCTCCTGAAGGCCTGTAGTCACAGCCGGAAACAAGAGGAGGTGGAACCCTAGTTCAGCAATGGAGGAGGAACATTCAGGTGAGGAGGGTAAGAGTATCCAGTGCAGAAAAGATGTCCTTGGTGATGAAAAGAGAGGTAGGAGTGGTATGTAGGCTCTGGGAAGGGTTTAAGTAAATAAACAAAAAGACAGGGTTGGGGCAGGCAGAGGAGGTAGAAGGTGGGCAGAGAGCCAGAGGGCATTGGTGAGCATCTCAGGATATTGAGAACCAGTAAGAACCCTCCTACGGCCAGCACGGTCAGAATGGGAAGATCAATATTTTGGGGGAAATATCCAGAAGTGATTCTGGTGAGCCCTGGCAGTTGATTGGCTCTCCAGTTCATTACGTGATTCATCAAATAGTTTTTTGAGGAGGGGGCTATGCCTGGCTGGCTAGTGCATGGACAGGAAGGAGTGACCTGCCAAGATGAATGTTAGCTTTGAAAGACCAGAGAGCTGGTGTTGAAATGCTGGTGAGATTCAGGGCATTAGAGGAGGAACTCTTGGGGAATGGATGTGTAGGAACTATAAGGGTGGGAAGTGTTATACAAGAGACATAGACAGGACTAAGCATTTCATGCTGGGAACCAAGTAAGGAAAAGCAGCAAGGACAGAGGCTGGTGTTCTTTGCTAAAGGGAAAGACTACAGCCTATTTTTATAGTCTAGGGGCTTTGAGTTATGACAAGCACAGACCATAACCCCAACCACTGCCCCCTCTCCTCATTTCATAATAACTGAAAGAAATTCAGTGACATCTTTTCACTAACCAATAATAGCCATGCATCTTGTGTGGTCAAGTAGCTTCTCAATGTTTAGAGAGAAGGCCAGATTTCTACCATCAACCTCTCTTGGATCCTTGCTAACTGCCCTCACCTAGAAGCCCAATAGCTACCTGTTAGAATAGGCCAAGATGAAGAAAGACACTTGCAAGGTGCTGGAGGCAACTCCCAAGAAAACCACCAATCCAGCTTCTTGCCTGTCCCCATCACACTCTGCTTCTTGAGTCTACTCAAGGCTTTCTGGGATCAGGACTGACTGAACCTGTGACTCTCTCTTTCTTGTCCCTTGCCCAGGTCTCTTGGGGGTGCCTGAAGGGTTTCAAGGATGGAGAAGCTGAGAGAACCTAATGAGAAGTTCCTCAGATGGAAAACAGGCAATTGCATTTCATGCTCCTTGGAGGCTCCCCAGCCCCACCCCCTGGTAGCATAATTACAGATGTCTCCCTCCTTGCAAACCCTTCCTATGCATAAAGGAATACAATTCCTGGTTGTCCAAATTACAACAGACCATAATGCACAAAAGCAATAAACACAGGTTCTAATAGCAATCAGATACACTTATTGTAAACAATGGTGGATTTTTGTGTGTGCATGTAATTTATTGCATTTTAAGCAGGTTCATATTACTCCTTAAAAGATTTGGTTATTCTTATTTTCAAGCCAGAGTTGGTGGCAGCCAGCTGACGTCAGACAAAATTGCTCAAACGCAGCAGATTTTAAAAATAGGGCCAATGTGGTGTTGAGACAATAATAATAGAACATTTAGGGTAGCTGTAAGTTGATGTGAAACTCCAAAAATAAGGCCAGAGGGTGGTTGTAAGCTCCCCACAACCGTGCCTGATGCATCCTAAGTGAGTGCCCACTTCCTAAAATCCCTTCTGGTTTCTCTAACTGTCCTTAATGATGTGGGATGGAGGAAAAGGCTGGTAATTGGAGTGGGCTGAGTCTGTCTGGCCTATCACATCAAGCTATACAATGTACCCATTCTGGCCTTAGTTGGCTCTTAGAGCCAGATGCTGGCAGAGTCAAACAGTGCAGCATGGTTGAGCTGTGAGGTCTGCAGTGACCATTCAAAAACAAAGCTCGCTTTCTCTGGCATAGGTGTCCCTTGACTTCTGCATTCCATCCACTGTTCAAGGAACAGAGGCCCAGCAGCAGGGCATGGAAGGAAGCAAGGACAATTCCCACATTAAAACAGATTACTTTCAAACTGGATTCAGAGAAATCCAAAAATCATACATAGACATTTCAGGGATTCCTGAAAGGGCTCTATACCTGCTTCAAGCAGGGAATTGTTTTTATTCATTGCCACCAGTAGGGTTTCCATAAGACTGGGAAATATTAGATCAAAGAATTAATCTTCCACAAATTCTGCCTGTGACCTACCCTTCACCCCACACTCTTTCACTGAATTCAACATCTCCCCCTGATTTTAACAGAGCAGGGGCAAGGACCAGCACATTCTAGGACAGTACTCCAGTAAGACCCCCCCCCAAAAAAAACAAACAATCTCTAAAGTTGTTGTCCCCCACTTAGAAATTATCATATTTGAGGCCCAATAAGGGGTGACAGTGGCTAGCCTACTCCAAGCTATCAAGTCTGGGACTTGATTTGAAGGGAAACTGAGAGTAAAGACAGCATCTGAAGGCTGCCCCTATGAAGCAGAGTTTCCACCGTGTGGATGGAAAAGCATAGTACATGGGCATTGAAGCCATTCCTCTTGAAATCTCTGGGGACTGTAAAGAGACCCTCTTTAACCAATACCAATGCCCTGGGCCCTGGGGACTGAGAGGAATGCACATAGCTCTGTGCCAGCTGACATGTCATTTCAGGCTGGGAAGCTAAGCTCTCTGTTCTTAGTTGGGAGCAGAGAGCAGAAAGATCACTGAGCTATACAGATCCCGATAAGAAAAATGGATTTGTTAGTGACTGCCCAGCCCTCCAAGAACAGCCATGATATCTTGCTTGGAGTAAATTCTCTGAACATTACTTGTCTGGGTGGAAAAAGAAAACACACTGACTGTTAACCTTTACTGAAGAAGTATATTCTAGGTACTATCTTAAATTCCTTTTATAATTAAGCTGGTTACCCATTCACCCATCCAATGCTGGGCGATGGCTGCTCTTATGTTAAGCGAACTCCTACATTAAAGATTGGGAAACTGAGTCACAGAGAAATTAGTTCATGTGCAGGAGTCTATGGAACTTTTTACCTGTCCACACACATTCTGTTGCAAGTCCTGACAGTCTTCCTTCACTCAGGTGACTGGATCAATACATGTGTACGGAGACAGGATGAATTCCACTTAAAACAACAGCCTTGACATTCATCCACTGGAGTCACCAGTCATTGTCAACATTCAAACTCTGCCTGGATACTGCTCGCTGCTCTTCCTCCCAGCATCACTCTACTCTTGAGATAAAGTCTGGCCAGCTTCTGAGTCACGCTGAACATCTAAAACCTTCAAGGTGGCAGGTCTCTGTCAGGTATTGCTGTGTCCGACTCTGACAGCATGTCCCCAGACAGCAAACAGTAATTTCAGAAAACACAAAATTTGCTTTTTTTGGATAAAGACAACAGTGAATCATGTCTCAAAGATGTTTCCAGTTTTATAAAATTTTAATGAAGACTCACACATCACAGAATCTCTGCCCACAAATGTGTCTAATCCTCAGACTCGAAGCCTTTCTAGGGGGATACTTGAGGAGCATGATTTCCCCAACCTTCGAGGCTCCACTGGTGACCTTTTTCTCTATCTTCAAGGTTCTGTGTCTCTGTCATGCCTCTGCTGGCCACCAGCAAGGACCAACCAAGTCTTATGTTTCCTTTGTCTCACAAGGGCTTGCTTCCTCCTTCAGGCAGCAGAACCTTGATGGGCACCAGTTTCCCAGGGAGCTCAGTTTTTATTTAAATATTAAGTCTTGGTCAACATTCTTATGAGTTTCTTCTTCTCCTCCTCCTCCTTTTCCTGTATTGTGTGTGTGTGTGAGTATGTTTGTGTATATGTTCATACACACTTGTGTGAAAGCTGGAGAAAGATGTTGGATGTCCAGCTATCAGTCTCCCTCAATTCCTTTGAGGCAGAATCTCTCTTTCTGTGAACCTAAAGCTAGGTTGGCAGTCAGAAATTCCTGATAATTCTCCTGTCTGCCTTTTACAATATCAGGCTACAAGTACAAGCATGGCAATGCAATGTCCAACGTTCTACATGAGTGCCAGGGATTTAAACTCAGGTTGTCATGTTTGTGTGGCCAATGCTTTCATCCTTGCGACATCTCTATAATCACTCTTAAAGATTTTTTAAAAAATATTTTTGATTGTGAGCTTGTTACAGCTGAAGTCTCTATCTGGCTTGAGACTTTTTATTATGGTGTGTGTGTGTCTCTCTAGACCTCCCATTTTCATAGACTGTGTGCTCTAGAAGCTTCTGATATCGGCATTGGGATAACCTTAGAAGAAGCTAGGCATGCTGCCATCTTGATCTTGGATACTTACCCTCCAGGATCATAACACAACACCTTTCTGTTGAGTGGGCTGTCTAGCCCAGACTTCTTTGTTGTGGCAATTCCAGTGAAGGAACCACTGCACACAGCAGATACATACTTTTTTTTTTATTTCCGATGTGGCCTTGTTAAGCTACTTAACCGTCCTGCATCTTTCAATGGACTTCTCCCACTGCCTTGCTGTGCTCAGCAGCCTCCCTATATGGCAGCCTGGCATTGGCTCAGAAGATGGCTTGATGGGTATCTCTCATCAGCTCCACACCTGCCCACCTTGGGATTCAGCCACTGACTTCTCCCTGAGGGTGGAAGCCATTCTCCTGTTAGAGCTCCAGCATGTTGACACTCACCAGATACTTCCTACATCTGCTGCTCAAGCCAGTGCTACAGGTTCTCTTACAGGGTGTGACTTCCCCCTCTACTTGCTAGAGAAGCCCAGCACTATCACCTATAAAGCTAGCCTGGTGGCAAACAGGTCCCTGAGGAGAGACTTTCAGGAATAAAGGAGACTTTCACCTTTGCTGTTTCTGCTTGTAACTGGGAAGTAGGCAGACCCACAGCAAAGCTGCCCAGAGTGACAGCCAACCCTCAGTGATGCACACATTGTTTGGGGTGACCTTACACAGCACACATAGGTACTCAGAGCCAGGCTCTGTCAAGCAAGAGGTCCCTGAAACCATACCTCAAACTGTGTACCAATAACAAGGTGACTAAATGTCAAACTATAGCACCCACAGAAGCCACTGGTCACTGGCTACTGGCTTCTTGGTCAAAACTTCTCTACCTTCTGGATAATTCCAGGCACTTCTCAATTCATCCTCAGGCAGAAGGACCAGACTCACGCTTTTTGGAAGGCAAGAGTTAACTGATCTCTCCTGTCACAAAGGGTCTTTAGGATGCTCTCTGAGCTCTTTCTCTTTCTCATTTCCGCTTCCCCTTGATCCTGTTTATTCCCTGGGGTATGGGTGGTTGTGTAGCCAGTATGATTAACTTCACTGGGACTATAATCTCAGGAAGAAATGGAATGGAAATCATTTTTGGAATATAAATCAAGTAAGAGTTCCAGTTGAAGTTATTTAAAAGAAATTAATTGACTTGTACTCGCCACAATACACTGATAAGAGTTCATTTCCAAGTCCGTCAGGAATAATGAAAAAAAAAAGTTAATAAAATTCAACTGTCAAAAGCAGTGTGCAGTGACTCTGGAGATGTCCCACAGTCCCTGGGTCACAGGGGCTGGGGTGTTCAGGTCTGCAGGAGCCAAGCTCAGACTTGACTATATTTTTCTCTTGTGTGGGATTACTTGAGTTTTAATACTATAAGATTCTTAGGGCTGAGACTTTTTCCCAAGCTGCTTTGTATTTCTGTATAGCACTATGCACATATTAAATCACAGCCGAAGGAGGGATGCTGGCCAGATAAGGACGTTTTTGCATTCAGTGGTTCATTTTTTTCTTTTCATTTGAAAGGCCTTCTAAAGAGATATTTCTCCTCCCCCTTATCGAGTGTAATGACCTTAAGGAGGAGGGAGTGGCAATATTTAATTAAAGACATGATTGGTTCCTCTCCTACACTATTTCAAATCCATGGATGAGAATATGTTGTGAACTTACACACACACACACACACACACACAGAAAAATATCTCCATCTTGCACTCCAATGCATGGTCTTGAACTCGGCAACCAGTCTCATCACATACATCTCCTGGACCATATATACAGACACTATTGCACATCATGACCCACGTGGGAGTGATTCTCTGTTCTCATTGAAGATGAATCCTTGCAACACAGAGCTAGAAATGACCTATGTCCCCAGTACTCCACCTGCCCATGCACAATATAGCGGCTGCTTCTTTCCTTGAACAAACACCAGACACACTCAGTAGCACACACCCTACCTCTGAAGAAGTGACAGGCCCCTTATTTATGTAATAGGGATCACATGTGACATACTATTTTAGATACACCCCAAACCTCATTTGATTTTCTCAGTTGATATGTTATTCTCATTGTTTATATTCTTCATACAAGGGATCAGAGGCAAAGGGAGCTTTAGTAACTTGTTCAAGGTAAAGCAGCAGGGAGCAGAGTCAAGACTAGAACCAGAAATTCAGTTTGAGATAGAAGAAAACAAATGACAATGACTCAGAAATGCTTGCTGAATGGCTTGATGGATCCATGAACTATAAGAACCTGTCACACTCAAGGGATCTGTACACGAAGACTCGAAAGGCTCCTCATCAAGGCCTTTGGCTTTATCTCAAGGTGGAGCTAAAGCAGAGGTGCTGTGGTAGGCTGTAATCTAAGGTTATTCTACAACCTTGCTGTAGTTTCACCAGCAAGGAGCAGGGTCTACTTTCTTTTCTTGAACCTAGATGGGCTGTTGGGTTGTGTATAAGCTGAACAATAATGCATAAGTCACAAGGCTTGATTCTGAAGTCATCCTGTGAAAAGTGGCACAGCTCTGACCTATCACCTAAAATCTTCCACCTGGGCTCTGAGCTCCTTTTAAGCAGACAGCGGTTAGTGCATGATGATGGTGTCTGATAGATGCCAGGACCCCAGAAAGCAGAAGCTAGCTTTTCCTAGAGGAAGTGTGAGCGTGAGGAGCTGGAAATCCATTTGTGTGAATATTCTGTGTTTAGTTTCCCACTGCCTTCTGAGGCTTTGAGGCTGCGCCTTCAAATATCTTAGCATGTTAGCAGCTACAGAAAAGGATCTCGTTCCAGTACCCCCATTTCGGCCAGGGTGTTAAAAAGGATGGCCTAGAGTCCGCAGCAAAAGCACAGAGTAGCACAAATTCTCAGCGATGATTCTGAGAGCAGAGAGTTTGGGGGTTAAGGGTCAGGGTGGAAGCTGGTGTGCCGCCTTCTACATAGGATTCCCTTTATTACAAACTGAAGACAGGAGACCCTATTTCACTAAGGAACACAGCAGGCATGAGGTCAGAAGGTCAAGGATGTGAGGCTTCTGTCTCTTCAGCATTGCTAAGAAATGCTGATTCATCATGTCCAGTTATGGAAGACCCGTGACCAAATTCTGACTACCAGGAATAAAGCTGGACCCACCCACCACTCCTGGAAAAATTGGCCTGTTTTCTCCTTGGTTTCTTGAAAGATGAAAGGTCTAGGGATTCCCAGCCCAAAGAGCCCAGTTGTTAGGAGAATTGGTGTGGAGCTGTGTAATAAAGCTGATGCCACTTCTTTACTTTGGAGACTGGTCCTGTGGTCAGCTGTAGGCTGTATGAGAGAGAGAAGCTGGTCTAATTAGCTATGCCTAGAGTTGCCTAGTGACTATGGTGACAGAAGAAATATTCTTTCAGAAACCTCCAGGCCTGGGGCATGGCTTCTGAACTGGACCAGGCATCTTGTGACTCCCAGGCACTTAGGAGAATAGCTAGATCCTACCGTCTCTGGTCTGTCTTCTGAACCACACAGAGTACCTGTCTTGGACACTTCCCTAGGTTATGCAGTGGGAACTTCCATTTCTCTCTGAAACATTCTATAGGCTGTTCTCTGCAAGTGTGTAGGGTAATATGGATAACAGGGTTTTGAGAGTCCATTAAGGATGAAGATCTAGGGCTGGCTCCACTGAATGTCACCCACGTATCATAACTAAAATGTCTCCCTTGGGGACAGAGGGATGGCACCAGTTAAGGGCAGAAGGAAAGTGGAATGGTAGCAGGGGCATCACACTCTCTGCTTGATGAAAGGGAGCTGAAGAACATTGAAGTGGTGTTGAGTGGGTCTTAGGATCAGGGTACTGCTGGGCATCAGTGTCCTATCTGAGCAGTGGGCATTTCTAAGCACAATTCCAGGGACACCTCTTGGGGATAAGAGAAGCAGTCCCTGGGGCCGGACAATACTCTGGTGACAGTACTTAAGAACCCCATAAATTTAGAATCACAGCTCTCTACTCAGTATCCTGGAGGGCCTTAGACTCCACATTGGGAAGGCTCATGTCAATCACAGAGTGAAAGAAACAATGGTAAACAATCTCAACAGGTAAGAAATGTTCAACCTCAGGGCCTACTAGTCCATAATAAGAAAAGGGAATGGCTTCTAAAGAGGGGTAGTGGGGAGAAGGGAGTGGTCTATTTCCAGGCAAGAAGAAGGACAAACTGATGTCCTGGGATGGTGTAGGTAGTACATCAAAGATGCACAGTGTTAGCCCTGAGGAGGTTTGACTGCTTGGGAGGAGGTTAACTGAGTGTGATCATTAGTAGAGGCCCTGTCATCTGCTGGCTCAAAGATGCCTGTCCTCCAGAATGTCAGAACTTTGAGTTTCATCTGGCACTGGACAGGTGGAATCTTTAACCAGCCCCACTAGCACCCATCTCTCTAGCTACAAATGCAAACAGGAGCCACGAACCATTTTGAGAGGAGGCTGAGTCTCTGTCCCTAGACTTAGTCTATCATCTCTTGACCCCAAACCTCCCTGGACATGTACATTCTGACCGTAACCATGGGAACTAGAGAGTGGCCATGGAACAGTTAGAGGGCTGGTGAAGATACCTACATATTCATTTCTCTAGCTGTGGCTCCTGTGCTTTGGGGTTTGCTCTGGAAGACTGTGGCTAATAGCCCATCAGAACATCTTTCTACCTCTGCTTCAGCTTTGTTCAAATGAGCAGATTTGTAGGTCCTTGACATATGTCTCTTTAAGAACTGAATACTAGCCAGGCAGTGGTGGCTCACACCATTCATACCAGCACTTGGGAGTTGAAGGCAGAGACAGAGACAGAGGCTAGTCTAGTCTACAGAGTAAGTTCCAGAATAGCCAGGGCTATCCAGATAAACCTTGTCTTGAAAAAACCAAAACAAAACACCAATCACCAATCAACATTAATTTAAAAAAACTAAAACTAAATAATTTTTAAAATATTTCAGTAATTTTTGAATGAAAAACACTTCTAAAATGTGTCAGATTCTGCCTGGCCCTTGGACAGACCTGGAATTGCCCTGCATGACCTCAGATTGCTCTAAGGAACACTTTTCTGCCTCAGATACTCTGTACGTGGGCAACCCAGGACAGGTGCGCAGGAATCATCATGAAGGCTGACTGGCTCCTGCTCCTTAGGCTTTGGCTAGCCCCAAGACTGATTTTCTGTGGCCTTTGCAGGGAATGGGCTCAAACAAGAAGGCCCATGAGAAGAGGGGAAGTTGGTGGCCAGAGCCTGGCAGTCTGTACTTCATAGGACTCAGCCCCTTCCAAGATGAACAGAAACCGCAATGTGGGCAGAACCTGGAGCTCTTGGGGATTTAGGTCTAGAAGCTAGGCTCAAAGATCTTTTCTTTTCCTTCTAAGTGGTAGTACTGATAGCCTTTCTCAGGAGCTTGATGAGATCCAGAGCACAAGCGAGGATGGTCCCCACCAAAGTGAAGGGGCCATGAGTCCACAGTGCTACATTCTGCACAACAGGGCTCTGGCAGTCTTGGCTTGGCTGCCATTGGCAGTGACGGTGATGTTATGATAAATGGGCATAAATCACACACCACTATCAGAAAGGAGCATCTGTGGCCAGTATCTAAACCTGAAACATTTCCAGTCTAATTGTCAGTGATTACAGCCAATAGTTAAAGGAACATGTATTCTTAGCGACCTTTAGCCCGACGTCTGCATTCAGATAGGGTGACTGAGGTCCATGCAATGCAATGATTTGTCAAAGGTCACAGTCATGTCGGAGCCCTAGCAAGTGAGCAAGTGTGGGCCTGGGTCTCCTGTATCCCCAATCCAGGGTCCAGGCCCCTTGGGTCCTCCAGACAGGCAGTGACTTCTGAGTCGCTTTCTCCTGCTGTCCCTTGCATTTTAATTGCTTACACTTTCCCTTTTCATACCCTGGGGTAATTTTACAAAGGGCACAACTCTGACATTCAAACAAAATGCATGCATTCTCAGGTCATTTAAATCCCTGTGATTAGAGAGGAAAATAACAATTGCAAGAGAAGCACACACACCACACATAAAATTAATCTTGGCCATTCCAGACAGCCCTGAGGTCCAATGGGATTTTATCCATCTGAACCAGACCCCCCCCCCAATCACCCTGCAAAGGGTCACATGAGGCCCCAAGATCACACAGTCTAGCTGTTTTTTTTCTTGCTGTCTTTAAAGTTACTAGTCTGGCTGATTCTATACAGAAGTGTTCACAGCATCAGTACAGTGTAGCTGAGGACTGCCTCAGCTACAGAGAAAAAGAGCGCAAAGGATTATGGGTGTAGCCAGGGAGACAGTCTGCATATGGAGTGGCCATCATAATATGAATAAAGGGCAAGCAAATGACCACCTAGGATCTGAGCAGGCTAACAAACAGTTGTCGGACAGGTGGCTTTATGAGACTTTGCTTTCTTGGGAAGGGGATGGGAAGAGTCAGTACAGGAAGGAACGCAAAAGCCAGAGCCACCTCTGCCCTCTTCCAGGCCTCATGTGGATGACCACCTCTCAGGAGCCAGAAAGTCTGGAGCTAACAAAAAGGGAAGTGGTAGATGTGAGGGATGCTGAAAAACCCGATTCCCTCACATGAGAACCGCCCACCAGCAAGCCTCGGCATGCACAGCAGAGTCTCAGGAACACACTGTTCTCTTTGTTGGAGTAGAAATCTGTTCGGTGCTGATTATGCAGGCCGATGAGTGGGCCTCTCTCCCTGCTTTTGCTCTAATCTAGAGTCCTACTCAGCAGGCACAATCGTGGGCAAGTGATCCTGGAAACAGAATAAGCTTTCTTGCCATCCATTGTTCTGGAGGCATTGTAAGTACCTGCAATTCCTGGTATAAAGGTATGCCACTGTCTAGACTTCAGGACCTCTGAGTCTCAGCCAGGGGACCTCACAACACGGGAAGAAGAATGTCCCTCTGACATACGGCAGTGGAACCTGGATGTCCAAGAGACGGCAGCAAAGGAAGCCACTTAGTTTCAAAAATGCAGGTAATGTTTTAAAGGCTCTCACCACACTAAAAGGTGTGTTCAAAACAAACAAGTCACTGCTTCTGGGATGGGATGTTGGCCTTGATGGCAGTTGATGAAAATGTTTTTTCCTGAAAGGGATGTATGCAACAGAGGTTGGCATAGGTCTATGAAAGATTGACTGAATAATATGCTTCAGATTTGAACATTTCTTTGTAAAGAAGTTATAAAAAGAACACTGTTTAGAGGAGTTTCCTGCCATCTTCCATGGTTAGAGATGCAGGTCAGAGAACTTTCTGGAAAAGAAGAGCAACATTTTAAAGATTTAACAAACAGTTTTACTAGTTGGAAAAGGTAATGTAAAAGTTTAGTAAATAAAAAAAATCTAATTATTTAAGGTCTTTTGTGGACCCAGGCTTTCAGCCTCAATAACACTGAGCAATTAATAAATGAACTGTGATCCAGAGTGGTACCCTGGGCACTCCCGTTGTAGGACTGCTTCCAGGCTCTCAGTCTTCACCTTACAGAGTCTTCCTGTGCTGACACAGCCTCATCCCCAGAGCCAGCAGTCCCCACAGTGCCTCTCAGTGAGGCTCCCTTCAACTTAGATGAGTCCCAGCTACAGCCTCTGAGAGCCACACAACCCATCAAGAAACAGGACCCAAGATTACAAAGTAGCCTGCAAATGGAAGTTGGTTCACATGACCATGATGGGAGATTCCAGGTATCTGTGACATGAGTCTGAACTGACCACCTCTCTGAGATCCTGAGTGAGTGATTCTTGCATTCCAGATCCCCAAGATGACTCAGTTCATCCTAATGCAGCCCCCCCACCCCCCCAAACTGGTTCAGGAAGCAATTTAAGCTCATTAAGATGCTCATCACTTCCAGGCTGGGCCACCTCTGTTCCAGACAGCACGCCCAGACCCGGAGATGCTGTGTAGCAGACAGATGCTATTTCCACTTCTGTTCTCAGGGAAAAAGTGGCATAATCATGATCTATCAAAATATTCAAATCTCAAAAAGCATGTCAGAGCGCAATGAACTTGAAAAGACTTTAGTCCATGTGCGTGATTTGAGATCTGGATTTTTTTCCCCTTCTAAATTGATGTGAGGAGATAAGGCATTGGAGAAATTAGGTTTTAAAAAGATTATACTTCCAAACTTAAAATTGTCGAGTTTTGAATGCAAAAAAATAAACCTAGACAACAACTTCCAAAATTTTTTTAGATCAGAAAAATTAGTTAAAGTGATTTCTGAGTCACAGCTGTTGCCTAACACATACACATCACGTCACCACTGTTGGACATCTCTTCATCTTTCACAGGGGTAGGAGGTGTGGGGGGGGGTAGAGAGGGAGAAGAACCAGGGGTCATAATTCACTAATTATGGTGTCTCTAAGCAATGAGGACTTAGCTTTCCTGATGCTGATCCAAGCTGTCAGAAACACAAAGCCAGGATGTAACAAAATGCAACCAGGTGGAAGTGTAAATTCATAAGGCATAATACATAGGATGCACTGAATTAAGTAGAAACCATAGTAGCAAAATGTTCTTCATACTCTCATAATCTAACCTGCCTCCCTACTCCCTCTACCTTTTTTTCCTGACTAGTTAAGAGTTCTTTAGATTCCTTCTAGACTTCAAAAGTCTACTGCTTACACTCCAAGTTTCTCTCTCTTCCCTGAAGACCTCTCCTGGGCACCTGTCTCTGGGCATTCTTATCTACCACAAATGTACCTGGCTGTGTCCTTCCTTGCTGGTGTACTGTGAGGTACCAGCTCTTTACTTTCTCCTTCTCTAGCCATGCTAAGAAAAGCTAGAAAGAGATTCTCAATCACTGTTAACTCTTTGGTGGAAAACTCATGGTCCACCATTCAAGTGGGGCAGTGACAAGAATTCATAAGTACAATATTATATAAAGCAAGACTTTTATAGTGTTGAGCCCAGGGCAATGTACCTGACAAACCAGGAGACTATCTTCTCTAGCAAAAGCCAGCCACAGCAAGATTGCTACACTGATTTTGCAGCTTTCTAGAAAATGTCCCAGGGACCTGTAGAGGCAAGATCTTAGAGCCACCTCTGTTTCGCATGGGGTTGGGTATATATAAGTACTTCTCTGAGTCCCCACTGCCTGAAGATCTGTATCTTGCTGGATATAGTGACCCATACACAACCCCAGGATCTGGGAGACTAAACAGCAAGCAAGGGACTTGAAACTTGCTTGGTTTACATAGTGACACCCTGTCCAATTCCAAGGAAGGAGTGTGTGTGTGTGTGTGTGTGTGTGTGTGTGTGTGTGTGTGTGTGTGTAAATTGTAAGACTGCATATACATACATCACACAGAACAGCATGTGTGTTCAGAAGACAACCTCAATGCTGTGGGAAAATACTCTTGCACACTGCAAATATTTGTCACTCACATTGGTTTAATAAAATGATTGTCCAGTAGCCAGTCAGGAAGTATAGGTGGGGTGACCAGACTAGGAGAATTCTGGGAAGAAGAAAGGCAAAGACAAAGTTGCCAGCCAGATGCTGAGGAAGCAAGATGAGAATACTGAACTGAGATAAGGAACCAAGCCACATGACTAAACATAGGTAAGAGTTATGGATTAATTTAAGTATAAGAGCTGGCTAGTAATAAGCTTGAGCTACTGGCTAAGCATTTATAAGTAATATTAAGCCTCCAAGCCAATTACTTGGGAAGTGGCTGCTGGGTATGTGAAAGTTTCTGGTGGGACAGAAACTTCTGACTACAAACCTCAGGTGCTCATCCTTGGCATCTACCTTGCTCAACATAGGGTCTCTTTTCTTGATGCAGCATAGAAGCAGGCTAGCTGGCCCATGAGCTTCTAAGGATTCTCACATCTCTACTTCTCATCTCATTGGAGTTTGGAGATTATAGATGTGTGCTACTGTGCCCAGCATTTTGTAGGTTCTGGGCATATCTTAGGTCCTCACACTTGTACAGCAAGATCTTCACCCACTAAACCACTTCTTAGACCTTTCAAGGAGTTGGGTTGCTCACACTGGATAATTTTGATTACCCCTGAGCCCAGGGCATATCATCAGACCATTCAGCTACAACTGTTGGATAACTCTGGAGTAAGAAATCAACACCTAACTTGGAGGTCTCAATTTACACCGCCATGAGTGGAATGGGTGTCAAGTTACTCCAGTTTGCAAATTCTTCATGAGTGGTGGTCATGGGCCCTGTAAGTCCCTTCTAGTCACCTCAAGAGAGGGAGCATCGAGACAGGGGGGGGCACATTAAACATGCCACTGCCTAGCTAGCTGAGCCATGAGAGATCCTACCACACTGTGCCAGAGCAAACCCTGAGCAGCCAGAAACCAGACAGTAAGCTGGTATCACACAGCATCAGCACATGTGCCACAAAATGCACAAATAATAAAGCTCTGCAAACGACATTCCTTGGGCAGCTGCAGTAGAGAAAACCTCAGGCAGTAGAAGCAAAGTGTTTTCGGGAAAATCTGGCATGACTTTCTTAACTTTCTGCCTCTGTATGCTGGGTATGCTGTGTTACTTTGAGCCACAGAGACTGACAAACAAAAAGATCTGGGTCTTTAGCCTTACTCAGTCCCTGCCTTGGATCTTCTAGGGCGATTGTGCCTAATACTGCAGCAATGAGCTAATGTGACTATTTCTTTTGAAATTAATGCAAGTGGAAATAGAGTATAGCTCCCTAGTCACATGAGGCACACCCATAGTTTTCAGCATTTATCAGCCTGGTATAGAGGTGTTGAAGGTTCTGGGCTGTGGAGACAGGTTCCAGGATGTTCCTGATTTTCCTAAATTTGCCCAAAAGCATGAAGACATCTATGTGCTGGCTACAGCAGGACCAAGTTCTCCATCTAGTTTGCTTTACAACCTTATATCCTGTTCTGCACCCAGTGGATGGGCTTCCCCTTGCCCCAGAGGTCTGCAGTAAATAAATGTAAAGGTGGACAAAGGGAGCCTGAGGGTCTCTAAGATTTGCTTCTGCCCAAACTCCAGACTTTCTGATGTCTTGCTAGAAGCCTCAACCACTGCTCTATTGCTGTGACACCACAACCAAGACAACTCTTATGAAAGAAATCATTTAATTGGGGGCTTCTGTACAGTTTCAGAGGCGTAGTATGCTATCATCATGGTGTACAACATGATGACATGTATGTGGGCACTGGAGTGGTAGCTGAGGACTACATCTTGATTCAGAGAGAGAGAGAGAACGAATGAACACTGGGACCTAGCATGGGCTTTTGGAGTCTCAAAGCACAGTGACACACTTCCTCCAACAAGGCCACATCTACCTGAAGAAGGTCACACCTCCTAATCCTAAACCTTTCATAGAGTCCCTGGAGATTAAGCATTTAATAATGAGCCTATGGGGCCCATTCCTACTCAAATCACCACTATAGATTTTTTAGTGATGACTTTTATATCCAGAATGTCAAAGAAATCCCTTCTACTTAATATTTGAGATTGAAAAATTTATAGGATCTTACACAATGATAATATATAACTATAAATAACTACTATATTTTATACTGTATAGGATGTAGATTTTTAGTTCATATCAGATACAAAAAGGGCACCTATATACTCTATATATGTCATATATTAATTTGCTTGACTACAATAACCATCTTACTATATATAAGTATATCAAAACATATTGTATACTTTACATTGGAAAAATAGGATCCCAAGTTTCTAGCCTAAAATGTTAAGTTGGCCTTCCCTAGACCAAGTTGTCCCTAATACTACACAGTTGATGTTTTATGATTGGACATCCACCCTCGACCACTTCACACTCTCAGTTTAGACACACCTTATATTCACACCCATGACTGCTTTGGCCCAGTGACTTTTTTGAGTAACTGAAAATTTCCCTCTTCCCCAAAGGGGTCAAGGTTGTATACCTTTAGGACCCATTGGGAGACACTCCAGGGTGCAGGAACCTTCCCAGACACCCCAGTCCTCTATGCTAGACCTTCTCTTATGCATCTACAGCACCAGCTCCTGGCAGAGAAAGGGAGGGTGGGTGGGGAACTTCCTTATTTATTTTGTCAGCTACACCCATAGAAGGCTAATCTTGTCTGGGATCGGCTCATATAAGCCTGTACACCGAAATGTTTTCAGGTCCACTCAAGCCCATGTGTACTGCCCAAGGGGATAGGCAACTGTCCAGTCCTAGGAAATCCTGGATCCCTGTCCTGGCCCTGAAGTGAAAATTCTGTACTGAGTAAGGAAAGAAAGAATGCAGGCAGGGTAGACCAAATGGACAGTGTGCTGGAGAGGCAAAACACAGACAGCCTGCCAGGGAGAAAAAACAGTGAGTCTCTTTCATCCTGTATTCAAGTGATCACAGCTGCCAAAAAGAAATCAACTCAGCCAAGATACCCAAGGCCTAAAGGGAGCCAGGATTTCCTACCAAGAGAAACAGTACCCGGCAGGAGCGACTGTGATTGGACATCAAGTCATTTGAAAGGGCAGTTTATCTTTTTTTTTTCCTCTAACATATGAGAAACTTGTGATCCTCATATGGTTACAGAATAAATATAAATGTGACTTCCTTTTCCCAATTTACAGGGGTGACTTCACATGCTTTTGACAGGAATGTGGTATTTCTGGCAGTCAACAATTCTCCTTGATGCTGGAGTGTTGGGAGGGTCAAAGTCTTATGTGCCACACTGCTTGATTTGTTTGTAGGACTTGGTAGGTAGTAGAGACACTCTTATAGAAAGGCAACAATGCATGGAGTGGGTGCAGGAGCAACAGCCCACTTGTGTGTGTTCAGTAACTACTGCCAGGGAGGCCAGGTGTGAGGAAAAGCCACAGGAGAAACGCACAGCACAGAGAGCTCCCTGGCCTTGTTTGGGTCTGATTCCCTACAGCAGCCTAGCCCTCCTTCAGCTTTGGAGACCCTCTGAGGCCCCCAAACTTAAAACTATGTGTGAAAGTTGTTGCCATACTCTGGGAAGGGATCTGTGCATAGCCTCCTCATGGGTAGAGGACCGGGCAGTTTCTACATGCCTCTTTCCAAATTCAAGAGGACTTGCAGAGAACAGAGGAGCTAAACAGATAATTTTAGAATCTGGTGATGTTCTGGGTCTTAAATTCAGAGGTAGGCTGTGGATCATGCCTGTGCATCTCATTGTTACTTGAGAAAATATATCTAAATGTTATACATATTATTTCAAATATATCTTGTCTTGTAAAAGTTGTCTGTGGTATGCGGGGAAGCAAAAAAAATATCACAAATTTAAGGTCATTCTCATTTAGCTATGCAACTCAGCATATAGGAAAGGCGACATCCTCTTTGCAATCAGTGTGCCCCTCACATAGCCCAGGACCTGGCAGGAACAACGAAGGCATCCAGGTGGAAAGATCATTCTCCCGGGTCCATGGCATAGGTGACTGGCTGCAGTTGGGCACAGGGAACAGGCAGCAGCTCCAGGATTTGGTTTATAAGTAAAAACAAGCACTGGGGCGAAGAACAGCTGGTGTTGAGTCTGGTGCTAGGATTAGTCTGCAACGCTAATCATAAGAAGTGGAAAAAATTAGGAGGTCCTGCCTGCCAAGGAGGTTTTCAAACACATGGGAGTGTGCAGGCTTGGTGGAATTAGACTCTCTCAGCGCCAATGAAGTAGGTGTCCTCGAGTTACAGCCTGCTTCTGAGCGTCACAGCCTAGAGCTTTGGTTCTGACACAGTGGAAAAAGAGCTACCACCCGGCTGGAGGTGTGGGGACTGTAGAAGGGATGTGTTGTGTGAGCCAGATTTCCAGTGTCTCTTCCTGAAGCCCCATGAAAAGCTGAAACCAATGGAGAATGGGTGAAAAAAGGTCCCTGGTCTAGGGAGATATAGAGGAATATTATTCCACCAGCTGCTGATGGCCACTCAGGGCAGAGGATGATGAACAACACTGTCTTACTTAGGGTTTCTATTGTGATGAAACGCCATGCCCAAAATGCAAGTTGGGGACAAAATGATTTATATGGCTTACACTGCTGTAACACTGTTCATCATCAAAGGAAGTCAGGACAGGAACTCAAACAGGACAAGACTCTGGAGGCAGGAGCTGACGAAGAGTTCGTGGAGGGTGGTACTTACTGACTTGCTTTTCATGGCTTGCTCAGCCTGTTTTTATAGAGAACTCAGGACCATCAACCCATGGGTGGTACCACCCACAATAGATTGGGTCCTTACCCATCAATTACCAATTAAGAAAGTGCCCTACAGCTGGATCTTATAGGGGCATTTTCTCCATTGAGGGTCCTTCCTTTTAGATAATTCTAGTTTGTGTGTCAAGTTGACATAAGACCAGCCATGACAAGCACTATACAACTTTACATGAGATGCCATTTAGGACATTTACAACAGCAAACAGGAAAGTCCAGCGGACAATAGAAAACAGCCCCACATCTCAGCATCAGCACTGTTACCTGCTGTGGGACCAGTCCTGGACCCCATCAGTAACAGCAAAACAGGGTGATTGGGAATTCCTTTAACCTCCTGTAATCATCCTTAAGGGACCCTCTGGTTTCCTTTAAAAATGAGTTTCCTTCCAACAGTGGACCAGAGGCAGTGCTACAATCATAGGAATCTCAGGTTAGGGTTCTGTGGGGAAGGAGATCAGAGTCCCAGGGTATTAAACAGGTACTCAGTTCCATTTCCCCAGAGCCAGGAGATGCAGATGGGCCAGGAGACAGATACAAACACTTCACGACTGTAGTTGAGTATGGGGAAAAGACCAAGAGATGGAAACTAAAAGTGGTGACAGGTCCTCAGATATCTAGATAAACTTGAGAGAATCTAGAATGACTGCCATAGTTATAACTAACTGAAACTCACTGAATCACTGTACCACCAGGGTACCACTAAGGGTCAGTCACTCTATCAGTAGGCCATGATGAGGGGTCATCCACACTACTGTCAAGCTCTAAGGAAGAATAAAGCACTGTTCTCTAAAGAGAGCTCAGCAGTCCCCAGAAAGGTCTCCTTGGCCAGTCTCTTGGAAAGATGCCCGAGGGGTATTTACAAGTTACATGATTCACAGCAGCCTGGGTTGATCTTGGTTCAATTTGGTTGGAAAAAAAAAATACTTGGCCATGATGGGCCTGTTTCCACCCAGCATCTCCTTAGGAACAGCTGGGACAGATGTTCCAAGCATCCTTTCCTGCCTATCCCAGCTCTCCCAAACCCTCATTTTGGTGTTGCTATTTGCTTCTACAAAATGTGGAGCTTTTCAAAAGACATTCAATTTCCTTTGTTGCTATTCAGTTGCCATAGTCAATTAAAATCTATCAATGCCCCTGAATAAATTTGTGCTAGGTGAAGAAAGAGTCCCGGCGCAATCTCTAGACATGATCTCTATTACCTTATGTTACTTTAATAGCTGGAGTAATAGTTTGTTATTAATGGAATTAAGCAATTTAGCTCAAGCTTCCCAGAGGTCTTTTAAGACAACTATTATAATTTGTATTCTCAGATTTTCCATTGAGTAGACGCCATGTGTTTCACATTACTTGCTAATGTTTCAAGAGATAGCAGTAGTATATTTAATATCTGGCTTTGGTTAATGATTCTAACCCTCTTTCAATGCAGGTAAGTGCTGCTGGAATTCTGAGCAGTTGAAAAGTCTACATTGTACAAATAATTATCTTGAATGTTATTCAGTCCAATTTCAATTTGTACCTCCACTTTGCCATTTATCTGTCCTTAATATTAGATCCCAAATGTGTGTGTGTGTGTGTGTGTGTGTGTGTGTGTGTTTTAAGTTTCCTCAACAGAAAACAATCTTCTACTCCCAGCAAGCAGGCCGGAAGACAAAGCACCTGCTTCTAGTGCCCACACACATACATGTGAGCGCATACACTCGTACGCATCCACTGCTCACACTAATTTAGCGTATTTGAATAGAGTCATATTTAAACAAGGGTTTCAAAAATGCTTTTTTGATGGTTGCAAAACCTGTTTTTAGAAGAAATAAATGTATTCACTGCATTATGAAACAGCTTGAGAAAACAAGATCTTACAATGTACACCATCTCTGTATTTAAATAGTTTCATTTCTATTCATGAGCTCCTTGATTAGATACATGGAAAATATCATCAGTAAAATATGAATAATTCTGACAAATTAATAGCCGATTTTTTCAAAATGAAAATATGTGTAAGCATCTCATTCTCATTAGATAAAGCTGCCATCGGGAGTATATGAAAATTGTGGTCTGCCTAGCTACGGTACAGCAAGTGGCCCAGATAGCAGAGCCCCTGGCCTGGGTCCTCTTGGGAGCTTTGCTGGCTGTAAAGGGGTAGAGCTGCTGGCAAGACCAGGTTGGGGCAAACTTAGCTCTATGATTATGCAGCATTTCCTGTCATTATGGGAGGGAGGCAAGGCAAGATGGCTGAGCTATGAGATGCTGGAGCAGAAAAGAACCTTGGAGATTGTCTTGTCCAATGGCCCATTAGGTCTTGGACAGTTTCCATCCTGGCAGAGAAAAGAGATGTGGAAGTAACTCCATTTTCAAGGTGACACAATATATCCCAGAGAGGCTGGATTTGAATTTTGGTTTGTGGGCTCAGAATCCAATGCTATCTCCATGCACAAGTTCTATTAGGTGTATGCGTGCCTTCATTTGCCAATGACCATGGTGGCCAAAGGGGACAGGCACAGTGCCTTTGAGAAGAGGAAGCAGTGCAGGAGCTGGTCAGTCCTGAAGAAGGAGCATTTGCTACAAATCAAAGGCTGGTATGTGCTTGGCTTTAGTACTAACTCTGTGACCTTGAACATGTCATCTAATATTTTTGAATGTCTACTGACTCATCTGTGAAAATGGGAACAATTCCTACTTGGCGAGTTACCACAAGGAACTTAAAAGGTTATATGAGGACTCAAAAGGTTATTCTAACACTCAAGAAGCAGAAGCAAGTGGATCTCTATGAGTTTGAGGCTAGACTGGTCTACATAGTGAGACTCTGTCACAAACACACCACAACACCAGTAATGGCTATGGGTTCAATGGGTTACACCACAGAGGACACATTCACACCAGCTCCTGTTAAAGAAGGGTACTGTAAGGCCAAAGAAAGACCACAGAGAACTTAGCAGAAATGTTTATTCTTCTTGCTCAACACATCTTTTTCTTTGGGACATCAGTTTCCCTGACAATCAGTGTTAGAGTTGCAAATGCACTAGTCACAGAACTCTGGAATTTCTCTTTGAGTTTTGTACATAGATTCTCATGGAGAGCCCCAGTGGACCTCTCTGGTCCTCTTATTGCCCCAGTTCCTAGTCTAGAGGTGAGAAGACCAACTGTTACTCTCATTTCTTGAAACCAGATCACTCCATCATGTGTTGCTAGGTAGCCAACGGCATCCTTAAACTCTGGTATCAGGTCTAGACTGCTGAGACTATGACCTTCTGTCAAACAACTGTTCCTTGGTGGGCCCAGATGTTCTATGGGATAGGGTGGGCAAGGCTGGAGGACCTAGTGCAATGGAGGAGACTACCAAAAGTTTCTTTTCTCTTCTGTACCTAGATGTGTGGCCAGTAGAACAAAGGAACAGAGGGAGGGAATGTTTGGTTCTGTTTGGACCATCCAGAAGAGAGGATGATGGGAGCAAAGTTCTAAGTGGAGAAAACAGCATAAGAGGCATGGTTGTGGGAAGCACCAGAGTATATCCTCTGGTTTGTTTTCAGCACGAGAGAGGCAAGTATCTGTATTTGCCTTGACCGACAGGGAACGATGTGATGGGGATGGTGAGCAGGATGAACTGGGGAGACAGGAGAACCCAGTGGTCACTTGGGTTAGAACTGTTGAAGGCCCATGGAGAAGTCAATAGCAGTGGACAGTGGAGAGGAAGGATACATGGGCAAGAGGCAGGAGAGAGCCAGGAGTCTGGCATGTGGCATAGAGAGGCAGGGAGGGAAAGTTGGAGTATGCCTCAGTGGGTGACTCATGTCTGAATAGGTGATGCTGCCATTCTTAGGAGGCGGGGGCACAATTAAAGACAGGGCTTCAGTACAGAGGTGAGCTCAGGCAGGTCTAAGGCCCCTGAGGGATACTTTGGTTGGAGGAGGGTGGAAGAATGTGTGGGACAGGAGCTTAGAGACAGATTTGGGAGGTGCCGGTTCATAGGTTAGGGTCAGGAGATCAATAGTACTTGGGAGGCTGGTAGCGAGTGATAAGGGATTCAGGCCACACTGCAGGGATGAAAGAGACCACTGAAAGTAAGAGGATTAGGACCTGACGGCTGGCAACGGAGACCCTCAGACCTCTCCATGCTACCAGACTCTGGGGCTCAAACTGAAACCTGCATCCCCATCACACATGAAGGCTCCTCCGGGCCAGCCTCTTACTCCTTTCTTGGAGGGCTTTTCCCAAACAGGAGGAAGAATAAATGGTAAAGAAATTGTTCTGGGTCTCCTGGCAGCACTTTAGCTCCTAGGTTCTAGAAAGAACAGCTCAGAAGATGCTATTACCTATGCACCCACCTGTCACAGGTGGCTTGAGGCATCTGTGTAGTAAGGCGTCTTGTAAAAGGAGTAGGGGAAAGTTGTGTGTCACTAGGGGCCCTTTGCCATATTGGAGACAATGGGTTTCCAGACAACAGGGATGGTGCTTTTCTCCCTGGAAACAGAGTTTTGCTCTTAGATCTGATATAAGGAAGGAGGGATAAAGTTCAGCCTGTCTCCTGGATTAGCCTAGGCAGCCTTCCAAAGCCTTCAGGGACCCTCATGACCCAGCTGCTGGCATAGGGAAGGTTAGGCTGGGAGCCCATCCTTTTAACCAGCCCTGAGGGGCAGCTGGTGCATAAACCAGCCAGCCAGCCTTCATATTGAACGACTGCCACTCTGTTTACTTTCATAAGCCCCAACTTCCCATAAATCCAAGTCAGAATCAATCATCTTTTATGGAAGATATTAATGGCAATTCCATTATTTAAATCCAATCAATGCAGACTGCACCCCCCCTCCTCTATTGTACTGAAGCCAAGTAGTGGGGGTGGGGTGAGGGACTTTTGACCAAGCAATGGAAAGAAAAAAGATCCAATGACCTTGCTCACATCTCAGTACTGCAGAAAGATAACCATGTAGGAAAAAGGATTCAATTTCTCTTCATTTCTCCTAAAGAGAAGGGAGGTTTTAATTCCATTGGCCTAGGAAAAATAAAAAAATTCTTCTCTTGCATTTATTATGAGCTGTCCGAGTACTGTCAGGGCTACTCATCATCACTGCTTTTTAGACAGAGCTGCTGTGTATGATCTATTGCTTCCCAAGCAGAGAAAACAAACAAACATACTATGAATCCAGCTAGTCTAGGAAATGGCTTCAATAGCCTACAAAACAGCTAATCTTTAGCCCAAACAAGTGGAGGTTATTTACTCGCAGAAGTAAAAAAGAGACAGACAGAAAGACACACACAAAAAGTAAGACAGAAACTGAGTGGCCCAGGCAGTCAGCAGAAACCTCTAAAGAAGATATGCACCTGAGTGGTCTCTTTGCCAGAGGCACCGCTTTCCTAGACTTTGCCAAGTGAATGCATGAGTGATCTGTGATATGCAGAGCTGGGGACTTGCATCAGCTGTGGAGAGCTGGGAGAGCCCACCCAAGCACTACAGACAGAAGCTACAACCAAGAGGGCTTTCTCAAACTTAAGCCTGTCACTGGAGTTGATAAAATTCTCTTGGCATTACTTATAAGGCACTCCACTCCTCCGTGTGACTCCATGCCTCTTCTAGAGTTTGGCATCCCGTCCAGGACACACCCCTCCTGAGGAATACCTCCCTGTTGGCCAGACTGACTTATCAATTTTGCTGCTCTATTCACACGCTCGTCTTCCTGGCTCCACGGGAGCCACACCCTTGCCTGTGAGTCCCTCATCAGTAGCTATGCTCATCACTATACTCCCTGCACCCAACCAAGATGAGACCTTGTCATCAATGTGAATGCTTTTCTCTCTGGAGACTGCCTCAGAGACCGATTCGACAGGACGGGATTCTGAACACACTTCAGTGTGGCAGATGTACGGCTTCTGTTTCACCCTGCCTTCAGAGGCATCTGGGGACTTGCTCTTCTCTATTTCCACTCAAAACAAAACAAGGGAAAATGAGCTTAAATTGCAGCAAGGGAGATTTAGGTCAGATAGGAGAAATGCCTGCAGGAGCCACTGGAACGGGACTTTGGGAGCTGATGGAATTTCCTTCCCTGGAGATCTCCGGGCAGAGGCTTTAGTGTCAGAGACAATTCATCCCCAGGGCTTGTGGGAGATAGAGGCAGATGGTCAGCTAACATGTCCACTTCTGAGCGGGGCTTCTTCTCCAGGAACACCACTTAGCAGCCCAGAGAGTCTCTCACTGAGAACGGAAGGCATGTTGGATGTGAACACATCTGTCATTAGACATCCATCCTGGAGCTCGTAGGTTATCCTCTTTGCTATAACGCGCAGGAATGCCATGTTCTCTGCCTCGTGACAAAACCCGGTTTCTCTCATTCCTTTTACTGGGGCTGAACAACAGCCTTTCCCCTGTCTGTAATATAGTTCCCTTTCCTGTCCATCTATCTACAGCCAAAGCCTACCAAGTTTTGTCCCAGTGGGCTGGAGTGACAATTCCCCAGCCACCACAGGACTGGCTGAGCTTGAGAGAAGTGCTAGCCTGAAGCAAGCCTCTGAGCACACATTTTTGGAGATACACTCTCCTGTATGGTAGAAGGTTTTACATTTACCACCAGAATCCAAAGCTATTCCAAAGGAGGCCTGGGGGCAGGTTTGTGGCAGCCTGTAGCCATGTGTGGGATTTTTAGATGTGGTTTCATGTAGGAGACACTCTTTGCTCCATTTCCTCTCCATAATTGTTCTCCTATTTTGATTTATGATGTCTAAATGGGTCCCTCTGTATCTCCTGAATTCTTTTCTAAAACCAAGAAAGGATTGGGCAGGGAGGGGGGTGTTGGTGTTTTATGCTCTTTCCTGGCTGGGGGCTGGAAATGAAGGTGGCAGCTTCCTTTCCAGGACACCCATGGTAGAAAATTACAGGCAATTGGAAGTGGTGATGGAGAGGCAGAAGACGTCCATGTCTATCCTGAATGCAAGGGGCTCAGCAGCAGGCAGGGTGTGCCATTGTGGTAGCCTGGCCAGCACCTCTCAAGAAACAACACAGTTCAAAGGTGGGCGTGAGGGGATGAGAGGGAGGGGATCCAGGTGCTTTAGGCTCTTCTAGAAACAAGCATGTATTTGCCTGCCCTCGTGCTTGTCAGTCCTGACCACCCTGCTAGCTTCAGGAAGAGAGGTTAAAAGGCCAGGAGGGACATCACATGGGGCCACCTTTACCACACAGGTTGGCCATAAGGGTCTGTGCAGCACTCCAGATATGTGACAATTACATATCCACTACCCCATCCTGTTCTCTGGAGCAAACAGCTCAAGGCTCCAGTTGCCCAAGAAGCCTGGTGAGAATGTTTCATAAGTCTAGGCCTTGGGAAGGATCCTGTCTGCTGCACCATCAGTCAGAAGAAGGATAAATGGAGTCTGTTAGCAGTGAGATTGGGAACCCTGAGGGTCTCTGGCAGATCTCTGAAGTGGCCCTGAAATACAGGGTGGAGCCAATTCTGGGGGTAGGATGATGGATTGGGCAGGAGAGGGGCACTTTTCATAGCGCTAACCTGGTCCCGATTACCAATCACAGACAGGACTAAGGTATATGGTAAACTATATACTACACTCATGCACACAAGTGCGTGCGCGCACACACACATATGCATGAGCACACATGTGTACACGCATGCACGCACGCATGCACGCTCACGACCCTGGGCACAGTAAGAGGCTGCAGTCTCACTCCAGTGGGCTGAAACCAACATGTCTGTTAGAAGATGGACATTCAGGTTTAGTGTTCTGGAAAAATCCTCCCTCTCTGCCGCCTCCATGGTACCCCTAGTTTGGTCTCTAAATACCCTAAGATGCCTAACTACATAATTACTCAACCAGTCAGGTGAAGCCATACAAGTACCTGTTGGAATTCAATCCAGTCAGGGGGGCTGGAGAGTGGGATGGGCCTCCATCCTCACTGTTTCACTGGGGAGTCATGGGTCACACAGAGGCCATGAGATACTCTGGCCAATCCTGACAGCTCCCATGTCATATGGACCTGGATTCCGGATCCAAGGTTCTGATAAGTGGCAAGTTACTCAAACACCTCCCTCTGACCTAAGTCTATTCCTCTGTGAAAAGCATGGCAGTACAGACATGCACAGGGCTGGGAATGGGGTGGGACCCAGGGGCAAATACAGCATTTATGGATAGCCCCTGTTTAGCAGAGATATTTCTTTGGCCTAAGATCAGGGGCAGGTAACACTTTGGGTAGGGAGCAAAGGGTTACTTCAAAGAAGACAGGCCTGAGGAGGACTCACAGGGACAGGCAAATGACACTGGAGGTGAGCGGGAAACTGTCCTTCAGGAAGGAACCTCCTCATGGCCACGCCCTAACCCTGCCAAATCTCATTTAAATGGATTATTGTTTATTGGCAGCTTATTCCATCTCTCGGGTTATGAATTATTTACCACATAATGACTTCATAATTGTTAATGAGAGATGCCCCAAGGACATGCTGACATATCTTCTAAAACCACAGGGCTAATTGTGGTGGACTCCCAGAAACTCTCATGGGGGCATATCCAGTGTCACTCCTAGGGACAGGACCTGATAAGCCCTTGGGGATCCAGTGAATCCAACCCCTCATGATAAAGGTAAAGAAACTGAACTCCAGTCAGTGGGAAGGGATGTGCTTCCACAGGGAATGGAAACTGAGTTTCACCTTAGTGGCTGTTTGGGATCTTTGCATGTGGAGGAGTGCCACCCTCACCTCCTAAACACAGAGGTCACCAGCTAACAGGTATTTAGCAAGCCATGGCAGCAGGATGTCTTACTAGAGGAGGCCTGTGGATAGATACACCCATGATGACTTCTTGGAGGATGCTTTTGGTCCTGAAGAGAGGAAGAGTTAGGTCCCCATGCTCTGCCCTTGCCCTTTAGACTAACAGCCAGTCCCTACATAGTACCACACCTTAGCCACTAATTCAGATAATACTTTGTAATGCTATCTAATTTATTCCTTACACAAGTCCCATGAAGTAAACACTTTCAGAACCTCTATTTGCAGCTGAAGCAACTGAGGCTCGGGGTTATACACTGTGCTGGGAAGTGGGGCAGTGCTGGTATTTGAATCCAGGTAGTCTGGTACTGGAAACGATGCTCCTAACTCTTGCAGCTCACTAGAAATCCATCTTTAATGAAAGATAGAATAAATGAATGCTTGACTCTAGAATATACTTGTCTAAATGTAGTTTAAATGTGAGACAGTATATGGAGTGCCTGGGTTACAGCAAAGTGTAGGGAGATCTTCCTGACTCTTACACCATGGATCATATTGCCAAGTCATCTTCTTTGTGCCACACCTCTGGCAGTGTCCTAGAGATGAATCCCAACCACTGCCCTCAAGAGAGTTCTATGATGAGATGGACCCAGGGCCCACTACTGGCGAGCATTTCTATCTATGTCAGTCAATGGTTCCTGGTGCAAGGGCTCTGGCTCAGCTCTGCAGCATTGCCCTCAAATGCCTAGAGCAGGCAGCAGCTAGAGGAGGAGCCAGAGACAAAGGAAACAGCAGAAGGCCCACAGCAACACTGAGAGGAACCCAGGGCAGAATGGGTTTTGGGAGTGCCCCAGCATCAGGATTTCACTTGAGGAAAGAGTTCTCATAAGCAGCACTGTGCTAGGAAAGATGAGACACTCAGGTTTAAGAGGACAAAGTGCTCCAAGGAGTACATTAGCCCAGGAGTCAGGACTGGAGCAAAGTCCATCAGTCACTGGCTGGCAAGGAGATGATTTCTCTCATTGGATCCAAATGTGTCAGTAGCTGCACCTAAGCGCGTGCCAACGTAAGACAGAAAAGCTCTCCAAATGCATGTTAGAAAGCCTCAGAACTGGTGTTAAATAAATAATTACACTATTTATTCTAGGATGGAGAGGCTGGGTACCACTCTATGTGCTAATGGGAGGGTGGGGCTCCAGGGTTGACTGGGCTGCCTCATGCACGCACATCCCTTAGTACTGAGCTCCAAGAGAGTCCTTCTGAAGAATTTCTCTGTGTTCTGATTTTATTTCCCATGGTCAGCATCTGCCTGGGTACCTGGAGGGAAGGGGCGGGGGTGGGTTAATTGTTACCTCTGTGGTGTTATTAGTTTACTTTGTAAAAGAAGAAATAGGCTTTTAATGATTTCTTTTTGTTGTTGTTGTTGCTACCTTACAAACCAGATGCTTTTATCTAAATGAGTTGCTACAAATCAAAGGAAGGACCCGTGAGAGTTGCTAGGCTGCTTTCTGTCTTACATGGGTGGAGAGGCAAGCTCATGCTCTGCAAACGAGGCTTAAACATCTCCATCCTCTCTGCAGCCAGCTTGCTTATAAGGGAGAGTAAAAATACCAATTGGCAGCTGTAACGGATGAGCTTCTGAGTGGCCTAGATCGAAGGATACAGAAGCAAGCGTCTTGGTCTCGGGGTTGTGATGGTACTTCTATTTCCAATGTGAGCTTTGGGTTGGGGATTCTTCTCACATGGTTCTTGCAGTATTCCCAGTGCTTAGCATGATTCCCAGCATTCTAGAAACTGCTTTAGAAACATTGGTTGAGCATGTTATCCCACAGCACTTTGGATACATTCTTGTTGCCTCTATCATATATTATAACAGTATATTTAGTTGCTGATCTCCCTGAAGGAAAGCTCATTAAAAACAGAGCATTGGTTAAAGCTATCTGGATAGCAGATGTGGAATAATGCACAATGCGGCTGCCAATAAGTGCTTCACGGAACGAAGGAATGAGGACTGTGGCAACCTTTTGCATCACAGTGTACTGAGTGTGCATTCTGCATCCTCCACTGCTCTGGCACTGTCCCAGAAAGAGGTCATGGTGGAGAGAAATTCAGGATAATAAAGTTTAAAAGAATACTGTATTTGCTTTAATGAGATATTATCTCAACGTGCTGAGCTGCAAAACTCCAGCTCAACTTCCAACTCAGGATCCTCTGCCTCCTTGGTACTGGGCTTATAGGCATATATCAACAAAATGGATTAAAAACCACTTTTGAGTAGTTTTTAATTATGGATGAGATAACCTTAATAATGGATGAAGATCCACAAGTTCAAAAGCATGGCCACCTAAGAATACACACGTGGTCCTTTACTGAAGCAATGATGGCAAAGCTACTCTGAGCCTAGTACTTCCTTCCCCCAAATTTGAAACAAATAAACAACAACAACAACAACAACAAAACCCCAAGTGCTTCATTCTAGTCATCTCACGGAGTCCAGACTGGAGTTAACCTCCACACTTTGCCCTTAGCTGTCTTCACAGAGTAGACAGATTCCCAACTGTTCCCAGTGTCTGTAGGTGAGGATGCCTTTAAGCTAAGGAAGGGCACGTCAGAAGTCAAACTTGACAAAAACAAACCCTAAGGTTCTCAGAGAAGCTATTTCTAGCCTAGGTAACAAATGAGGATTTGAAGACAGAGGGAACTGTCCCTTCACCCCGTCTGTCACCAGCTAAGTGGAATTCCTAGGCACTTAGAGGCTCTGAGCTAGCTCCCTGGTTCCCTCCAAGGTCTCTTCTGCCTTCTGCTGGCCCAGGTATTGGATGACAGCTTAAACGGGAAACAGCAGTTCAAGCTAGATACCCAACTAGTGAGAACAATTCAATTAAAACTAGTGGACAGACCCAGGCCTCTAGATTGATAAAGCTGTCTGGGTTATAATGCTGTGCCTTGATGGTGGCCACGTGGCATAATTGACCCCTTTGGTCAGGGTCTCCTCATAGTCTGTCCTCAGGAGACCCTCAGCATCTCCTCAGCATCACCCCTCATCTTCTCTCAGTCTTCTGATAGGACAGTTCATTCTGTAGATGCTCTCACAGTTATTGGTAGACTGGACTTGAAGCTGGTAGGCTCTCTCCTATTCCAGGGCTCACTCCATTCCATTCCCTATGAGGAAATGGTCTGTGGTTTTGCAGTGTCTGGCAGAAACATGATCTTCTACATTCATGTACTGAGTGGGCCCTGTGCTGGGCCCGTGGAGAAAAGGACAGACTCTATTCTAGAATGGTGAGAGAAAAAAGATGAAACTCTAATGTAGAGGATGCAGACAAGCCGAGAAATCCCCTGTAAAACCCACAGGAGATAGCAACAAAAAGACTTTATTTTAGGCAGATTTAATTCAAGAAGGACTCTGAAAAATAACTGATAAGCAGAGATTAAGAGAGCCCAGCTGGGTGTCAAGTCCAGGGTACAGGTGAGGTAAAAAGAACAAAAGACACAGAGAGAAAAACCTTAGGGCAGTGGTTCTCAACTTGTGGGTTGCAACCCCTTTGGGGGCCGAATATCATCTATCCTCCATATCAGATGCTTACATTGTAATTTGTAATGGTAGCAAAGTTACAGTTAGGAAGTAGCAATAAAATAATTTTATGATTGAGATCACTACAACATGAGAAACTGTATGAAAAGGTCCTGGCATTAGGAAGGTTGAAAACCATTGTCTTAGAGACTGGAAAGGGGAGGAGCCAGAGATCTGCAGCTCCCATGGGCAAGGCCTTATGACTCCATAAAGACAGCAGGGAAGCCACTGAGGTATTGAGGAGACTTTTGAAGAGAAGGCAGAGAGCCCTAGGAAGAGAATGTGCAAGAACCTACCAGCCAAAGTCAAGACGATGATGAAGAACTGTGTCCAGATGGTGGCCATGAGCACATTTCTTTCCCAGGGGCTCAGATGTCTAGTGGAGGAGGTGGCTATGGAGGTCCCTGGGGAGGGCCAGGAAAAGCAGCAAGAACATGACAGAATGGTTAAGTATATATGGTGGACAGAACAGCACAGAGATTTTTCATGGCCCATCCTTAGGGTAGGAGCCACAGAGATCTAATACAGATGGACAATGAGTCAGTAAAGGAGAAGAGGGACTGGATATCTTAGGGAAATGAGGCCCCCCTAAGTGGGGAGAGGGCAGAGGACAGAGTGTGGTGGAAGGGTGTCTGTACAACTGATTTAGGGGCAGAGAAGCTGAGTACAGAGCTCAAGGCTGGCACATAAACAACTCCCATTCACACCGGAGGCATAGGCTGTGATCTTGAGGATACTGTAAAAGATGGTTCCAGTCCCAGTGACAGAGGTACGGGATGTAGCACAGGCCTGCTCTCAGTGCCAAGGTACCTGTTGCAGAACTCAGAGGTCTGTTTAGCCCAGCCTTTAGTTCTGCACAGACCTGGGTGTCCAGCTCACCACCCCTGGAAGCACAAACATCAGATTTATCTCCCACTGCTTCTGGGACCCTTTTTGTTACTTGGGTGGCTTCTATCCAGCTTCGGAGAGGAGGCAGCAGCTCTCCACACACTGTTCCTGAATTGGCCTGTTTGGTAACAGAACCCCATGGATTGGTCCAGGAGTGTTTCAACTGGTCAATAGGCACCATAGTGGGCTTCAGCATTTTCTTTTATCCTCTGGGTATATTAGTGGGTATCCCAGTCAAATAAAGAGCCTATGTTGTACAGGGAGCATATATGATGGGAATGCACAGGGACAGTCCTGGCTTAGTTTAGAGTTGGTGTTGGGATGTAGACAGACATAATTTATATTTGCATTATAAATACATATCCTACCCTTCAGGAACCAACCAATGGTAGGTCAGACAAAAAAATCTACTCTAGGGATACTGGTCTGGGGGCATGCAGATACTAAATCCCTTAAAAGGTGCACTCTGTCTGGTATGCCTATCGAGAACTGTCAGACCAACCTCCTCCCCGATCCTGAATCTATGCACTCTTACTCCAAGCTGGAACAAATTCAAGTTCCATGTCAAATCTGCCATGGCATCAGGGAACAAGAAGAACCAAACTAAGGGTAACCATTTAAAGAAGCAAAAAAAATCACTCCTCCAGGGCCACATCAACTTCTCCCTTCCTGCACACAAGCAGCGCAGGATAACCCAATGAAAGCTTAGAGTGTAGCCTATTTCCAAATTTCTTCTTTATATCCTCTGTTTGCTGGGAAGGAGATGGCTCCCAAACATCAGTCACAGAAGTTAAGCATCAACCAAGGCCTACGGCAATGGACAAAACAGTCCACCCCAACTCCTAGCCAGAGGTGCTATTAGCTTCATGCCAACAACCCACCAACTCTCTGGATCAGGAGCCTATCAGTCTTTTCCTGTGTGTAGATGCTGAGGCATAGTTGGGTGGCAGGCGCCTTCATGGTGGCATCTGATCCAGGCTCGACTTGTAACCTCCTCTAATTTCCTGATGTCAATCTCTGCTACCCTATAATCTGGGACCCTAGAAGCAGTTTTCTTTTTTTTCTCTGTGTCTGTATCCTGGGATAATATGTTATCTTCAATGACACTGTCAATGAGTCCAAAGACAAGCCATGGAAGGAGGTGTGGTTGGCCTCATTCTCTAAGCTAAGTTTAGGGCATCTGCTGGTCCTGGCTGGGGGTTCTCAGGAACTTGGGGCTAGACCAGCTGAGACTTATCTATCCTGAAACCCTGCACTCCCACCTCATCCTCCACTGCATCACTGGGGGCTAAGGTCTTTCCCTTTAGTTGTAGGGAATGTTTGAGTGCTGGTGAGTCCATTTGTAGGCACATCACTGTGGCAGGCTTGTGTATCTGGCTTGCTGGCAGGTGAGGGCAATGCTGCAGCTACACTTGCTAAGATTTATGCCTTCACCAGGTAGACCACCCTCCCTTCTCTGCCACTCCCCATCCCACTTGCTCCTGGATTGCAGTCCTGAATCTAAATGTTAGGCCAGATCTCTCTAAATTTAACATCAGGAAATAAGTGGCTATGTAAAGTACATTCTCAAAAATTTATTTTGTGGTACTGTTACAATAGATGATTCAAAATATCCTAAAAGTCCACCTCTAAAGCATTAAGCATTATATATATGTATTATATATGTATATATGCATGTATAATACAATAAAAAATTATTATATACCTAAAATAGAAAGCTTTGACAGACAATGATACAGATTTCTAATTACTGAGATAAAATGCTGCCCTACCATACCGTTCAGCTAAAAATAGCTTGTACCTTTGGTAGTAGTGGGTACAGTGAGATTCCATGTATGCAGACCTATGTGCACATTTTATGTATGCACATGAGAAAAGAGATAACAGAATTTTTATCTCTATAGAATATAACTGTATCATTTATACAATTTTAGGTTTCTTTTTATATGTATAAGCACATATATATGCATATGGATTTTTGTGTGTGTTAGAGGTTGAATCTGGGGCCTGTATATGATAAGAACTTCTACCACTGAATGATATCGCAGCTCTTAGAGATGATCTTTTAAAACACATAATCATTTTTGATGATACATTTTAGAAATAAAAAAGTTGAACTCTAAGATTTGAACTTTTTAAACTTCCCCCAAATAACAAGAGTTTTTAGGTACTTTAAGGTCATGTAGCTGCTGGTTATCCCTAGATCTCAGTCTCTACAAACACTCAAGATTGTGGTCAAGATAGTTTAAGGAGAACCCTGGGGACCCATCTATGGTTCACACACCTGTAGTAAAAGTGTCATCGACCACTGAATAAGGGACCAGTTCCATTTCCCTCTTGCCCAGCCCCTCAGAATGAGATGACATCCAGTTTTGCCTAGGCAGGATGCCTCCCTCATTCCGGCTTTGTTAAGCAGAGACTTACCTTGCGCCGTCCGTCTCTGGTGAGCTCAGGATTCGTCCCCAGGATGCAAAAGCTTGAATGGCCACCAGCACTCAGCAAAGCATGGGCATAACGAGGGAGCCAGACAGCCTGGAGAGAGAGAAAGAGAGAGAGAGAGAGAGAGAGAGAGAGAGAGAGAGAGAGAGAGAGAGAGAGAGAGAGAGAATGGGGTTGGGGTACAACCATCATTTTGTGAACTATTTTGAGTTCCAATATCTTAGATGACCCCCACCCTTAATGGATGCTTGTCTCCGCCTCATGTTTTTCTTTGATGCTGACCCTCCTCCTATGGACTCTCTCAAGCAAGGGTACCAAACTCTGCCATAGCATACCCAGATGATGGGATAGAGTGAGCAATTGCCTCCCCATCCTTCACACAGGCTATATCCCAAATCCCCATCACCGAGCTGTAAACATTGTTTCCCACTTAATCCACCCAGAGCAGTTTTGGATGGAAAGACTTCCAAGAAATTTGGTCTTTAATCTAATGCTGAAAAGGCCATAAACTCCAGAATTACAATAACAAATCATTACTTCTTTTATATAATGGGGAAGAAGACCTTGAGGAGGTGAAGAATGAAATCCTTGGAGAGAAATGTTTTAAATATAGATTTAATACCTAGTAAGGAGAGGCAGGGTGATTCCTTGTTCACTCTTTCAAATGTAATATATGAGAAAGCCATCGCCATGATGGGAAATGGCATTCTCCCTGCAAAAGCGCAGGACTGTCATTACCTGAAAATCGATATTTTTTTTTAATGGAATATATCATTATCAATTGATTTTCCTTTTTCCTTTTAGCACTCCAGGATCTTGGCTAGAAGGAGAAAGCTTTAATGTGGTATGAAGGATTTGGACAGGTAAATAAGTTATTGTAAACAAATTCCACCTCATGGCCAGCTTCTAACGACACGCCAGGCCATTTGCTGATCTTCTCTACCTAAGCTTTTCAGCTGCCTCTGACAGGGACACCCGTGAGCCATATCAAATAGCCATTTGAAAGCCGAAGGTGGCAGAAATATTACTTTTCCCAAGGACAGAGTGTTCCCTTTATGATTAAGAAATAACCTCTGTGGGGAGGCAAAATGAGCCAAGGTCACCATTTAATTTTGACACTGAGCCAAAGTCGTGAATACATTTCCTCCACCAAGCCAGAGTGACGCATGTGGAGACATCGATCACTCCAGCCACAAGGTATTGGCAGCAATGGTGATTGGAAGATCAGGTGAATTTCTGGGAAAGATCCCCAGCAGATAGGTGTTGGTGAAGAGAGAGGTCTAGAAGGCAGTGGTCACACTGATTTTAGGTTCTCAAGAACCTCATTCATTCATTTGCTCATACCCCGTTCATTCAATAATTACTGAGTGCCTGAAGTCTAATAATGCCATTTTCTAGTCAATGGAAATGCATGAATGAAAAAAACGAAACAAAAATATCACTCTCCTCATGGAGTGCATGGTCTAGTAGGTAGAAAAAAAAAAGAAACAATGGACCTAATAGGTGAAAACTGTACTAGAAGAAGGTGAGTACTATTTGTAGAGGTGGGGTGAAGAGGTTGGGAGCTACTATGCAATTTCAATAGAATATGTGAGGTCAGCATCATAGGGAGTGACATTTGTGTCCATATTGGAAGGGAATGGGGAATGGGTCACACGGGAGTCTAGGGCAGAGGGAAGAAAGAGCACAAAGTGCCTTGGGGACTAGGGCATCATTTTCAGATCAATGAGAAAGTCTCTGGGGCTGGACCTGGGACATTCCAGCAGAAGATGCTTGACTGGTGGGTACTCAGTGTGGAGGGATTTGTAGGCCACTGTAAAGGCTGTTGATCAAAAGCAGGAGTACCCTTGCTACCCGATATCTGAGAAAAATCTCCCAGGAATCCAAGTCAGGTTATCTGCTTTTCTTCTTCTCCACCCAGGCAGTTCAAATCTCTCTGGTCAGGGAATACCTATGTCCCAGGTTGCATCCAAATGAATACGGACTGTGGGGAGGGGGATGGGAGTACAGAACATTCTATGACTTACAATGTCCTTACGCTCCTCTCTTCTAGAGGAGATCACTGTGAGAGTTCTGAATGGAATCAGCCACACGCAAATCCAGATTCTTTCCCTGATATGAAATGACCCATGAGCTAATAATGTGCTGGAAACATTCTCTTCATCTGGGTCAGCTTCTTACCCCATCGCTCTGTGTCCTTTGAGGCACATCTGATCTATATGGGGCATCACTATGGTTCTGACACCCTCTGACTTCTGGTTAGGTTCAACCTACGAGGGTATCAGTAGGAGGAGCCTGGGTACAGGCTGGGCCCTGCTGTGTCTTCAAGCTGGCTGTGTTGCTCAGCTGAAGGTGATAACCCTAGCTGAAGGAGAGGGCTCACCCCCATTAGGTTCCAGGAAAAGCTCCCTCCTGCTTGCCCCCTGAAACTTTTAGGCATCAATTGCCTCTATGCTCATTATTAGCACTGGGATATTGTTCTACTTCGGTGTCTTTAGACTACACTCATGCTTTTGTGATTTGTTCTTTTCTTTGACTAGCTTCAAATGATAAATTTAAACCTATATGTTACTTTTGGAGAGAAACACATGACTTTACAACAGAAATTTTTATATAAACACATGGTTTTGTGATGCCGGGTAAGTTGTTTAATTCCTAAGTACCCACTTCTTGTTTCTCAAACTAGAGAACATGCTTTATGAGCCCTTCCATGTCTCAACAGCATTGGCCCCTCTTCAGTATCACATATCTTAATAGTGCCACCAGCATTCCATGCCCCTAGCAAGGAGCTCCCAAGTCACGATGCTCACGTCTAGCTTTAGTGTATGTCTCAATGTGGGTTTATTTATCTCGTCATATACCTTTCCTTCCTTGATTTTTTTTTGTCCCACCCCACCTCTGTTTCTTGCAGTCAGATCCGGGTCCAAGATCAAATAGATATTAAGATAGTATTATCTTAATCCTTGAATCTTAACTCGATGGTACCCAGGCTGTATCAGTGCACAATAGATCATGACTCATCAATTTTTCTTCTTAGATGGCCTACAAATTACACCCACTTACCCATTCACATTCTGCCTTAATGAGCTACTTGGCATAGAAAGTGATTTTAAATTATTAGATACCTAGTTTCAATGATCGAGAATCACAATGCCTATGAACTACAATTATAGGCAGCATGGTACAGCAGGCCTAAGGGTACAATAGTGGTGCTCACAGCTTGGTACTAACCAACAGAGCTTAACAGGAGGGAAATCACGCCTGATAGTAGAAATCTAGCTAGCTAACCAGGATAGGAAGGTCATGGATCTTAGGGGAACACCTACTACTGCTACCTTACTAAATGAGCACAATTCCTAACTGCATTCCAAATATTTAGTCTGAGAACTGCAGATAAGTACTTCTCATTGTGACAGATGGAGACGGTATGGGGAACCACAATCGGCTAAAATGTAGAGAACAAGTAAGTGTGGGGTGCCCAGCTCCAACAGATACATCTAGAACACGATGCCTGAAGCTAAAGTGTGGGTGACTTTATAGAAGAGGAGGTAGGACCATTATGAGGACCAGGAAGTCTGCTGTGAGACTGCATCACCTAGAAATGACAGGGAAGCTTCATTCATGACATCTCAACAATATGGCTGCTTAATGACAGTCACACAGCAGAACAATGACAATACCGACAGACATGCTAACTTGAAAGGGGGAGTCTCACAGGATGCCGCCCACAGACAGAGAACTACAGGCAGCTAAGGAATGCTGAGAGCGAGCAGGAGAAATAGTCTTTTCCAGGGATAAGCCCTCTAATTGGTTATCAGATAACAAGCGGTCAGCCCTGAAATCACATACACATAAGTAATACTAAGTAGATGAAGTAGGTTGCATTTATGTATTTAGGCGTTTTGTGTACATGTGCGTGCTTACATGTGTGTGCATGTGTGTATATGCATTTAAAGGAAAAGCTCTTGATTTTGAGAGGAAGTGGGGTGGTACACGAGATGGGGTAGAGGGAGAAAAATGACGGGATCACATTTTAACTTAAAAAATTCAATAAAAAATGAATAGATCTTTTTCTAGGAATATTTTTGATGTGAGCCACCATGCAGTTGCTAGGAATTGAACTCAGGACCTCTGGAAGAACAGCTATTGTTCCTAAACCACTGAGCCATCTCTCCAGCCCCCTTTTGATGTTATTTTAAAACAGGATCTCACTATACATAGTTGTCCTGGAGCTCACTATGTAGATCTGGAAGGCCTTGAACTTATAGAGATCTTCCTGTCTCTGCTTCCCGAGTGCTGGGTTTAAGGGCACATGCCAACCTATGGCTCTAGTAATAATTTTGATCCTAAGATAACACTGTAAAACTTTCAGTTTCTGAGAACCGTGGCCTGGGAAAACTTCTCAGGATGGACCATAAGAAGTCACAGGGAGCTAGGAATAAGTTTTGGACATCAGATGAGATAATAACAATGCCTTACCTGCGGACTTGTTCTTGACTACTTCAAGTCAAACTGATTCTTTCCTTTCTGTTAATGGGCTTACCAAAGGACAACTTACAATCTTAAGAAAAAGAAAACTAAAAGGCAAAAGGACATGTGATTCTTTATTTTGAAAATCATACTACATAATGTCATTGCTTGTACATGGTATCTATAATCTCTTATCGTCCCAGGGTAATTACAAGATAAGATTAATTTTGACAAGACAAAAACCATTTTGAAAACAAGAACCAAGAATGGGCTGTTTGGGTTAAATGCTGAGGGATTTCAAAATCTCAATCACAGAACCATTTCAGCTCAAAATCTGTAAGTACAGACAATTCCTGACACGAACCAAACTGATAGTCAAGAGAATTATAAACAAAGGCCCTAGGAGTCCTTACGTCTCTGAAAAAAAAAAAAAAAAAACCAATTTTTAAAAAGAGAAACTGCCTGCAGAGAAGAGAAACCAATTAGGAACTCTCCCGTTTGATACAGGATCAGAAAGCATCTACGCCTGACTCTTGACCATACACCCCAATTACGGTTCTAGCACTTGGCAGTTCAGCACCCCTTGGCTGGTTAGGCAACAGAGATTTTGTCTTTTTTGAAAAGCAAAGGAAGCCATAAGCTGAAAGGAAAATACTAGCTGCAATCCCACTTCCTAACAGCCTGGATGCAGGGTTCCCCAGAAGCCTTGGCATGAGGCTTAGATATCCACTCAAAACACATCCTGTAGAGGGAACACTCATTCATACTTTCTTTCTTTCAAGAAGGCAGAAAACAGGCCATCCAGTAATAATATCAACCATGGGCTCACCAAAGCCTGCAGGCATCTTGCCAATACAAAAATAAGCAACTGGTTTATCCATTAGGTTCACAGCAGTTCACTGGGCCAAGGGGTCCGGAAGACTCTGCTTTTCAAATGGAGAGTGAAGATGCAAAGGTAGTGCATGTTCTGAAAGTTCACCCAGCACCATGCAGTGATTTCCCATTTCCATTAAGGTCCAGAGTTGGCCACTGATGATAGCCATTACTTGTTTTCAACTGATAGTGAGGCTCTTCCTGGCAAGCTTTATTGTGGATACATGCTCCTCAAAGCAAGCTTGTGTCTGCTTAGAGAAGTAACAAAATTTCCATGATACTTGGGGTTTGCAAAAATCCAGCTCATACCCATTTTCTTCTTTACCTTTTCTAACAAGAGGATGGACTGATTACTTCTATTATCTCCCATTTTGCAAAGAGAAGCAAATAAAAATCCTCTCAAAGCACACAGATAGTGAGGGAGCCAGAATGGAGACCCAGATGTTTATATACCTTTGTTCTGGATGATCAGGGGCCTGTCAATAAGGATATGAGTGCTGTACAGCTACCACCCCGAACTGAACAAAAAGGGACTATAGGTGTTAGTGAGCCATACTCAGCCCCTGGTGAATCCACATCCCATTGACAGCCCCCCAACAGCCTGGGAGGATCAGGTGACCATGCCATGCGTTGAAGTCTCCTCCTCCACCTGCCACACACTTGTCAACAGTGAGAGGCTCCATAGTTCTTTGCAATCAGTAAGATGATTAACCCAGCATTCCCACTCAATCTCTTCATTATCATTCTCCGCCCCACAAGACAAAAGTTGAGTTAAATGACATTTAAATTCTTCCTAATAAGAGGAATTAAGTTCTGAAGAGTAAGATTTTTTTGTCAGAGAGCTTTGGAGCCACAAGCCATTGATGTGTAAGTTTCTTTTCACCCTCCTCCAACTCCAGAGACTAATTTTTGCCCCTCCTTGGGTCAACTCTCTGCCCTTCTCTCCCTCCATCAAGCTGAGCATGATGATGGGCACAAACTGACTGCTTTGAAAAAACATATTCCTAGATCCTTATTTCAGGGTATGACTTTCGCCACCTACCTGTCATGAAAACCCTGATTCCTCTCTGCCTCTTGCCTCTGTGACACAGAGCACTCACTTCAGAATGCTAAGCAGATACAACATATGAGCCATTATTGGTTTATAAGACTGGTGCTTGAGATCACTTCCTCTCTTCTCTTATGATCCAGACAGATTTGTGTGCTCCCAAACCTGTCTATGTTGAAACCTTAATGCCCTACAAGACTATATTTGAAGGCAGGGACACTTCATTGCAGCAGTTATAACTGTGGACATAAAAGGTAGAGTCCCAAGTTGACAGAATGTTTGGTATTCTCATGAAGGATAAAGTCATTAACAGGTATCCACCTCCTCTCCATGAGGACACAGGGGGAGGGTTTCATATTGAGTCTAGGCAAGCACCACACTAGAAGAATAATCAATACTTCTCTGGGATCTCCCAGCTTGTAGAATCATAGAGTCATTTTCAATGGTGAAACCATCCAGACTCTGGCCATCATTGATGAGGTCAGCTTGGGCAAGTCACACCTGCTCCATGGCAACAGGCTCCCTGCTATAGGGGTTGTGTCAACCCCTGAGGCTCATCACAGAGCTCCCCAGCCAAGAAGTATCACTCTGGTCCTGAGACCCTAAGGAGTCCAGGCAAAGAAGCTCTTTCTAGTGTCCTGATCTCTGGCTCTCCAGCTCCTCTCTCACTAGCCTCTCCTGGACCCATCTGCCAGCTACCCCCCACCCCAAGGACCCCAGCATTCTCTGGAGTACAGATGCTCTGCCGAGAACACTGGAGAGTGTCACAGTATCATCACATGTGTATGTCACCTATGAAGTCATCCCTTAGTCTCCTCATTGTTTGGGGGTAAAGGAGACAAGAAAGACGGGGTTCTCTTGCTTTGGATACATCCTATGATGCTATCACAAAACTGCCAGAAATCTAGACTGAAGCACTTCAGAAAATAAAGTTTACAGATCATACTCACTCAAACCAGTTTTTCCCCCATTAAACAGGAAACCCTTCAGAAATGATATCTTCAAACCAGGCCTATCACCCAATGGCAGTACACATCCTTGGATTCCACCACATATTTCTACAGATGTTTCTGTCACTGGGGCTGATCTGGGAGGACCTTTGCCCATCCTAAAGGCTCCACAGTGAGTGGACTCTGAAAGTGCCGATAGGACTTATTATATCCTGACTTGCCCACAATGCATCAAAGATGTCACTGGAGGGGGCACACCTGGCATATAGTAGATGCTCAGTGAAGTCTATTGAAAGACAGAAAATGCCTCCAAGATGTAACTCATCTTCTACAATTTTCTTTTGAACATCTGGAAGATAGTCACACCATAGTTTTCTGACTGGAATATGAATTAGTTTGTGGAAAAAAAAAACACCAGACATCGCTTCCAGATTCTGCACTTATAAACAGACCCACATCCTCCCTTTAAATTGCAATAATTCCTTCCCAGATGTTGCTTCTCCTTCAGACCCATAAATTTAAGCTTTTCATGATGATGCCTCACATTTGCCTGGCACTGTGGGCCGTTTGGAGCATTTCTGCATCTCCTCTGCCTCATTAGACTGCCTCAAGTGCCCTGAGAGGTGGGACAGCACCAACATGCCTAATTCACGGACAGCCAGGCCAGCTGCTGCTCTACCAAGCAGACCAGGGTGGGTGTGGGCTCCCTTCTTTTCTTGTATAGAGAGTCACAGGGCACCCCTTTGCCCAGCCCTGTCAAGGTGTTCATGTGGGGTGATCATGCCCACTCCTAGTCCATGCAGCTCTTAGGTTACTGTCTTTTTAAAGCTTGGACTCAAGTGTGGACAAGTTTCTCCCCTGGATTCCCCGACAGCTCCTGGGACCAGGCTGTAACATTTAATCAAGACTTGCTGAGTGTCTTGGGGAATGAAACCAAACAGTAGGCCAGGAGGTTGGGGGGGCATGGAAGAAAAGCAACCCACAGACAGACAAGCTGGCCTCTAGCCTACTCTCCAGGGGCCTTAGGCTCTGGCTAGGTTCAGCTTTGAAGGACAGTCATGTCTCAGCATTAGATATACCTTAGTGCCGTCCAGGACTCCACATTAACCCCAGAGGAACTCACACCTACCAAGAACATGCTTTAGACCTGGGCCGAATGTGAGCAGGGGCACCCTTCCATCTATGTCCTGTCTCTTGTTGGGGATACTTGCCTGGTTATTTAAGGGTGCCTTCAGTCTGTACCCCAAGCACTTAAGTAGCCAGTGTACCAAAAAGGAGCAGAAGAACACCTGTGTATGTCAGTGGGCTGGAGACTATCAGAAACAGTAGGGCTAGATGACCTTCTAACCCACGGCCAGGGTCTGGAATGGGTCAACTTGGTTTAGCTGCCCCTGGTACTGTCCAGCATCCCTCAGCATCCCCTTCCTCTCTGGGCTTTGACTTCTTAACAGCTTTCAAGAGGAGTGTTAACAGAAAGTAGTCTTGCAGGCAGGGTATTGCCATGTGGGCTTCAGGCTCTGTACATCCTCAAAGACATACAGAGGGAACTGAGTCCTTCTCGAAGTTTAGTGGGGTTTGGAGCTGGCTTGAAGACTGCACAGTATAATCAGAGTTTCCTGTCTCAGATGCACTGGTACACGGGGTTAGTCTGTGCTGCAGAGTGTGGAAAATTTACCACTCAAAACAGTGGTTCTCAACCTGTGGGTCGCGACCATCAGAAGGCCCTCAGAAAACAGATGTTTACATTGCGATTCATTACAGTAGCAGCATTACAGTTACAGAATAGTAATGAAATAATCTTATGGTGAGGGGGGTCATCACAACATGACGGACTATATTAAAAGGTCACAGTGTTAGGAAGGTTGACAGTCACTGACCTGAGTTGCCTGGGTCTTATGTCTCAACTCTGCTATTGAACAGCAAGGTGACTCTATACACTTAATCTCCTTTCCCAGTCATCTCCATCTCATCCATCTCACAAAGATGACAGCACTAAATATCAAGGTTATTCTGAGAGTCAATTAATATTCAATTTGGGCCTCTAGCCCCTCCTCATCCCCAGCAACTGGTAAACCAAAATCTGGGCCCAGAGTCTAAGCTTGTAAGACCAGCAGCTGAGATTCCCCCCCCCCCCGTTTTGAAGCCCCCAGTGGGTCTGGGAGGCATCGCTTTCTCCGCCATTAGAGAGCTATTTTACTTGAATGGATCTGAGGCTGTTCCTATACTCTCAAAGGAAACAAAATTGTGAAAGAAAGTCTATGGAGATTATGAGATTTTTTTTTTATCCAGATATGATGAATTATCCATTCAAAAAATAAACCACAGACAGGCATGTTTCTCCATACCCAATCAGAAAGCAGTTATTACCAGGAATTTCTGTAAGTATGCTGTTTTTCTTGGCCAATGTAGAAACTGCCACAGAAATGAAAACAGAATGAAAAGCTCACTTGGTTTTCCCGATCTCTACCCACATGTGCAGGTAAGTGGTTTGACTGCAGCAGGGTTTCATGATTCCTAGAAAAGCTGTGGGGCTGGGGGTGTAGCTCAGTGGGTTGAGTACTTGGCTTAGCATGTACGAGCCCTGGGTTTGATCTCCAGTACCACATACATGCACATGCATACAGACACCCCTACCCTACCCCCACCCCATTATGGCTTATAACCTCACTCACTGCCTCTGTGCAAACTAAAGCAGTATCTATGGAGTCAGGCCAAGCGAAGGGCGGTCTGCATGAATGCATCCATTCTCAAGACCATAGACTGCCAGGGATGGTGTCCTGATACAGGCAGAAAAAACTGCAAGGTAGATTCAAGCTCATACAGCCAGCCAGGAAAAAAGCTGGGATGAGAAGCTAGGCTTCCCAGATCCTTGGCTCCTGTGCTTTTTTCAACCTGAGGACCTTCCCACACCTTGAACTGTTGCCAAAGAGCTAGTAGGAAAGTCCCCAGAAAAGGTTAGATAACTTCCCAACCTTCCTGCAGAAAGCCCCTTATTCACTCTCCAGTGAGCATTAAATCAAATATTCCTTGCTGCACTCCTTTTCAAGCTTGATGCTTCTAAATTCAAAGACATCTATAAATAATACATACTCATTTATATGTACATTTAAAGGATAAAAAATAACAAAGACACCTGTAGATTCTTATGAATACTAATAGTCTACTCCCAATACAGTAGATAGAAGCAAGGGGCTAATGACTGAGTTTTTCTCTGCTGGCCCCTCCCCAGCAGGGAGGGGCCCTCTATTCTCTGACTCTTCCCACGGTCACATTTAACCATCTGCTTCTTCCTTTATATGTGGGACTGTGTATTTTTTTCCTCTTCAGTTTTATATGAAACATTTAGCAATGAAGTAGCAAATAAAAATACTACATATCGTCTAGGATTCATATAAAACCGTACTTGGCTTTAACGCATCTAAAGGTTGATAAAACGATCACATAGATGCTTCTGAAAAGCCTATTTATATTTTATTACACATTACACACATTGTACTCCATTGAGAAAATTTAGAAGTTGATGTGGCTCTTTCTGTCACAAGGAGGCCTGTCGAAGATTACCACATGCAGAGAGCATCTTCCCTTTGGAACACTGGGCACGCCTGGCAGTCACCGCAATAGACAGGAATGACTCAGGCCATTAGTCAGGACTTCCATTAGTCTTTGGAAGAAAGGGATCGTCTCCCCTAAGTAGTGTACTCTTGACATTACCTAGCTACCACCTTCCATTTCTGGTCTTCATTCTGAATTGATGACCTGGACAGAGAACCCTCAGTGAGTCCAACACTCATGTCAGCTGGGAGCAGCCCCAGTTGGTCTCTGTCCCATTTTGTAACCCACCTCCACTCAGTTCTCTGGTCAGTCTGACTATGGTTGGTACAGGATAGCCCTGGGCTATAAGAACCATAAAGGCATTATGCTGATCCAACCTGGGCACTGGAGGATCAGAGAGCCTGGAAGACTAACAGAAAGTCCAGAAACAAGGATTTACATTGAAATTGTCTCTCTGGGAATTCAAGAAGCATCATAAGAGAATGAAGACCTGAGAAATGACAGGAGAAAGTAATGATGAGCGTGTTGGTAAGCTGGTTACGATTGTGTACAAGCTGGACTTAACCCAGCAGGCAACCCTCTAAAAGGCTGTGGGGAGCACCTCAGACCTGTCTACCAAGACATGAGGAAGCCAGGATATTTCTCACTGTGTTCTATTGCCAGTGCAGAGTGTGTTAGTATTTCACATGTAAAAAAAAAATTGCCAGCACGCTGCCAAGGAGCCATATTAGGTTTATTAAGGAACGAGTGGGGGGGTAGAGAGGGGGGGAGCAAAGAGAAGGTCTCCCATGTGTTTGGGGCTTTTAAAGGTAGACATGCCTTAAAGATAAACATCAGAGGTTCTGCAGGAGGGGGCGTGGCCACAACAACCTAACAGAGTGTTCCACCCCACACTCCCAGCCTGCCTCAAGGATGAGCTAAACACCCTCATACAGACACAGGCAGATAGTAGAAATTGCTAGCAGGCAACCTCTCCTTCAGTTTTAGTGGCAGACATCAGCTCTCATCAGCATGGATACATTGGTATTGACTGGGGCCTCAGTGTCTATTCTCAGACTATGGGGGAGGTGTATGCACTGCTTGTCATAGAAGCAGACTTTGTGTATGCCCATTCCCTCAGCAGAGGCCATGTCAAATGTGTATATAATGGGATCATCTGGTATCTGTCGGCCGAGCATCAACCATGTATGAAAAATAACATTGAGAAGCAAATTAAGTGGTCTGTCCGCAAGCAGCCTGTTTAGATGAGGAAGGGCTGCTGTTGACAAATCTATTAAAATTATACATAAATTATCTAAGAGTACATGGATACATGTTCAGAACGAGGGCATTGATCTTGGGCATTTTACATATGGCCTAGATTAATTCATCTTGCCTCACTTGAATGGAGTAGTGATGTTTAAGAAAAGAGGTGGGAAAAAATAAATTATGCCTGCCACCTTCCAGACTCAAACATTGTGAATTTTCATTTCTCAGGATGATGACTTAAAACACCAAGACTTCCAGGTATCGCTAAGGTCCTCCACAAATAGGGCTATGTGTACATGGAGGGGGCATAATATTCCAGTGTCTAGAAAGAGACAGGAGAGTGGGGAACTCAGGTGGACTTTGTCAGGCAGAACTGGGAACAGGATGCAAGATAAGTGCCTTATTTGAAGAGTTATCTTAGATGCTTCAGAAGGGCATTAGGGAAAGACGGTAAAAAGGGAAGGGAGCCAATGGGGATTGCCTTAGCTGAGCATGTTACACTATAGGGCAAGTGAGCTAATCCCATGGGGAGCCTCAGAGAGCAAAGGAAGAAGTCCATCTTCCTATTGTCTCCTCACAGAGGCCAGGAGGTTGGAACATTTTCTTCACCTTCCATTTGTCGTTGGCTGAGGGTGACTGGCAGGAAACGGACTCCTTGGCACTCCATGTATGCCCCAAATGGTCAGCAAAAGGGTTCAGTGACTCTGGAGACAGAGCCTCCAAACACAAATGTCGTGTGCTGAGGATTCATAACCTCTGGTTACTCAGATGGGATTCAATTTGCTACTTTCAAAGTATAACAAAAGCAGACTGCCCCAACCCCCCATGCAATCATGCAATAATATTATAATTATTTTGTATGAAAATTGCATTATTTCCCCCATGGAAGGCACCGGCTTTAAACCTCTCAGGGCCTCACTGTTACATTGCTTTTCAAAGTCTGAAGTAGCAGGTTCCAATTATCTGAGAAACATTTAAAACAGTAAATGGCACAATACATAGTGTGATCCAGATGGAGAGAATGCGCATTTTCCAGGACAGGAGCCTTGATTAGTGACTGTTGTTAAACACATTTCAGGTAATATAGTGATAATGGACATTAATAGTAGCAATAGTGCTGAAGTGCTGAAATATAATCATTTCTGATTATATTACTATTTCCTTTTGTGGAGCACGGTGCATATTTCCAAATGACTCCGAGCTCATTAGCTGACACAAAAGCCCAGTGGAGAGTCCACAGAAAGAGGGTCACAAGGAGCTTGCAGTTTCTGGCATTTGAAACGGAGGAAAGATGGACCCCAGTTCTTAGGGGGCCCAGCTGAACCAGCCTGGTCTCTGTCCTTTGTCTTCCTTGGAGACCTATTTCACAGGCATCAGTGGCCAAGAGGCCAATAAGAAATGCATCAGTGTGCCATATAACAAGTTAATGTGCTTTAAGTGAGAATTCTGCATATTAAAGTTTTTGTCTATGTCCATATACATAGTAATCTTTCTCCCATCCCTTATTAGCCCTCAAAAAAGTATGATGCCTTTTATTTAATATGGCCAATTATATCAATTAACAGAATGTGTAAAAGTAAAATGGACCCATTAATTAATTTAGTTGGCATAGCCATAGTAATTAGTCTCTTGGACTTATGACTTCACCATTTTATCTATTTATTTATTACATTGTAATGGGTTACACAAGGCTGTTTTCATGCAAGTATGTAATTTACTTTATATTGAAAACTTTTTGAGATTTATTTTATTTTGATTTATGGATGGGTGGATGCACATACATGTGCCAACAGAGACCACAAGACAGATTCTGTTTCCAATAGAGCTGGAGTCACAGAGAGGCTATAGCCACCCAACTTGAGTACTGGAAACTGAACTTCAGTCTCTGCAAGAGCAGCAGGCATGCCGAGTCACCTCTAGACTCCCATAAACAAAACTTGAAAGTTCATTTGAAAAGCAACCCAACCAGGGGTTAACTACTACAAGAGAGTGCAAATATTCATCTATAAGGCATCTCCCCCCTACCCCCCAACCCATAAAAAAAAAAACAAAACATGCTTCTGGGAACTAGAAGCTGTGGTTTAGAGTACAAATTTCAAGGAAGGCCTAATTCTCAGATTCAAAAATGCTACTTCTTTGGCAGTAGCGAAGCTGTAGGAGATTGCTAGAGGAATTCAGAAGTTGTTCCGTGTATTCAGAGGCACACACACTGGAGGTGAGGCCGTGTAGGCCAAGTGTGACTAATGACTTGGGATATATAAGTGGAAGAGGTAGAATCTGTAAGTTAACAGTTTACATAGTTTGCAACTTTAACCATATGTAACATGAACAATTAATTAAATAGCACAAATAAACAAAATTTAAAAATTCCATCTACATTCTAAAAAATAATCCATTACTAAACATTTTTTGAGACCTTTCCTTTTGGTTACGTGGGGGAGCTGGGCATAAAGTTAATTTTCTTAGCACTTCAGGTCAATGGCTAAACACCCTAGCCAAGTTGGAACTTAATATACAGGTCAAAGCCACCAGAAACACCATGAGTTTGTAGTTACCTTGACAATCCCTTTGTTTTGCATATGGGAAAACTGAAACCCTGAGAACTCTATATCCAATTATGAGATCATTATGGGAAGAAGACAGAAGAAAGCATTGTCAATTGGAGCCAGCTTCTCCCATGGACTCCCTTGAGATCAAGCTCTTAGCCTATGGCTTTTCCTCATTCCCACATAGGGAGAATTCTGGGCTTTGGACTCATAGGTGATCAGCCAATTTCAAAGATTCCACCTTCAGGAAACGCTGCTAACCCTTGGGGTGCCAGGGTACCTGTATTCTCTTTCAAAAGCCATTTCTTCCTCATCATAGAGCATTTACTACACCCTATCCAAAAACCCTCTGTTGCTTATGCAAAGAATTAAAATGCATTTCAGAGTTTTGTTTTTTTTTTTTTTTTCCAAATGAGAGGTTTACCAATGAAATTTGCCAGGTGGGACTGTTCCCGCCATTGGTTTCCCTGTGCAGTGGAGACTCAAGTAAAATCTTTATCCAGTTTGGCCCTCCCACCTGCAAACCTTGGTTTCTCTCAGTTGGTTCTGGGCAGAGAGAGACAGCCAAATATAGTCAGGGTCTCCTAATTGGAAGGACAGTTTAAAAGTGTGACCTGTGCTGGATATAGATTTGGGAGTTGAAGCCTACTTTAAATTTCATTTACTGTAGGAAGCCATTTTTTTCCCTGAGATGGAGAAGGGATGCAGTGGATGGTGGAGTAGGATGTGTTCCTCCTAGAAAAGGCAGAACATGAAGCACTCAGAACGGGGATCACAGAAGGGTACATGGTTCACACACAGATCAAGGTGGCAGCGCTGAATGTGATTCCCCACGAGAATACTTCCTTGAAGTGCTTCTCTGTGCAAGGGCCACTGTAGCTAGGGTACCTAAAAATTAACTGCTACATGAGGACTCCCAATCAGGAGGATTTAAGTAACTGCCTGGCTATTCCTCTGAAATCTGGAGACGTAGGATCTTTGGTACATCCACAGGAAGTTCTGGTATATAAGAATGACAAACTGAGGTCTTGTGGATGTTTACAGCTAGTTCTGGAGTCAAGAGCCAAAAGGGAGGTAGAAAAACCACAGGCTAAATCAGGTCTCTTTATAAATATCTGAAGTTAAGACTTGGTTCCTTCAGTTACTAGAGAGCAAAATATGCACATGCATAATATAAAATAAACAATTATCTTAAAAATGCTATTCTTAAGATATACATCTGGTTCCTCTCAAGTGGAATTCGGTAGTGGTTCCCCACGAAAGACAAAAATCCAAAACATCTAGCATGGTTTCTAGGGATACATACTGACTTCTGCCCTCACCAGCTATTGGACCTCCATTCTCAATTCCTGGAGGCTCCTGGGCTTGTACCCCACACTCTACCACATCACATCTGTCCATACTTGCGCCCTCTTTCCCATCAGCTCCTCATCTTCAGTGTATCTGCTCATGTTCAAACACTCGCCCTCTGAGCCCCTGTAGATACTATACATACATTTTGTATTCTTGGTCATGGGGGCTCCCACCCCAGGCCCTGGAGGATGTATCAGCATTTCTGGCCTTTACCAACTAGGTGCCAGCAATTCCTCTTCCCCTTTGAGTCGGAGAAATCAAAAACATCTTCTGACTTTGCTCAATGCCTCTCAGGGGAGGAGGAGGAAGAGGAAGGAGGAGGAGAAGGAGGAGGAGGAAGGAAATAGAAAGGAGGACAAGGAGAAAGGAAGAGGAGGCAGGAAGAAGGGAGGAGGAGAGAGAAGGAGGAGGAGGAAGCAGCAGCAGCAGCAGCAGCTGTCGCCATCACCATCTTTGGCAGAGAACAGTGTAGTAAACTAAACAACCACAGGCTTCACAAACCCACAGACCATACCCAGTTCATGTTTCTATCTATAGGACCTTGTCTCATGGTTGGTGTAAATTGATGCTCACAAAACACCCGTTCATAAGAAAGGAAAGAAAACAAAGTTTAGTGCCCATGGTAAACATACTACTCAAAAGTAAGATGGGTCAGCTGGATCAATAAGTTACTGAGATACAGAGTTTGCGAAATGAATCAATGTACAAATGTTTTGAATAAATAGACACCTGCCAGAATTCCATCATCTTGAAATTCTCATCCCATGGCCTCCTTCAACTCCCCCTCTACCTGTCCCTTGTAACTCTTCCATACAACAGTGAATGAAACCCCTGCAGTACTGGCTGGGCTTCCTGTCTGCTTCCTCGCCTCCATCATTCTCTTGCTGAGGTCTGCAGTGATAAACAGATTCTGCTCTTCAGCTTGTCTGCTAATCAGAGAAGCCTCCAACACTGGTGGCTGTTCTCGGAAGCAGGGAGCATTAACTGAGATAGCTAATGCAATGGCCGGGGCATGAACACTGGGAGACACTGGCCAGGGTGAATGGTTCCTGGGAATTCCTAACTGCCTCACTGTGCTCACCATCTTCACCACTGTTCTTACTTCCTGTTCCTTCCCCGTTCTTAAGTAACAGAGCTCTTCAAGATGCTTTCTTATACCCTATCCTCTTTTAAAACCCGTTCTGTCCCTCAGGATCTAACCTCTGCTCAGAGTTCAATAACCGCCCTCTATAGACTGATGACCTACCAAATGTGTTATCTCCAGCTCAGCCTCCAAGGGCCACAGCTGCGCATCTGACCTGCTTATGTGACACCCTAATCTTATGTCTCAAAGGTGACTGAAGCCCATCATGACTTTCTCTGGTCCAGACATCTCAAAACAAAGAAGCAAAGCTGGGCTCAGCCACTAAAGGTGCTTGCTCCATAGACAAGAGGACTAGAGCTCTCATCCCCAGTACTGATACGGGAAGAAAATAAAAGGAGCTGAGTGTGATCGTCTGTACCTATAAATCCAGTGTCAGGGAGACAGAGATAGGAGGACCTCTGACTTACTGGCCAGCGAGTCCAGCTTGATCAGTAAACTCCAGGTTCAATGAGAGACTATCTCAAAAGAAGGAGGTGGAGAGTGATAAGAACACACACACATGCAGCACACGTGTGCACTCCTGTACACACACACATAGGAACACTCATCATATACCATATATCATATGGCATATACCATACCATATGCATATTAATGAATGCACGCACACATACATACACACCAAAAAAGCAGGTTGAAGAGATGGCTAAGTGGAAACAGTACATGCCTCCATGAATAAACCAAGCAGCCATGGTAGCCACTGCCTGTAATCCTAGCATCAGGGAGGAAAGACAAAAGATCCCTCTAGCAAGTTGACTAGTTAGACTAGGCAGGATTGGAGAGCCCGGGCTCAGTGAAATACCCTATATCAAGTAATAAAGTGGAGAATGGTAAGAAAGACATTTGACATCAATATTGAGCCTCCACATGCATATGTACATGTGCACATGTACTGGATACATCTGTGAAGCACCCCCATGAACATACATATATGTGTATAACACACACACACACACACAGCATGGGCTTCCCCAACCCCTGTGGTCTTAGTGGTCAGTACCACTAACCATCCATCGAATTGCTAATCCAACACCTGAGCGCCGTTTCAGGCTCCTGCCTTCCATATCCAGCCACCGTCACCTTCTCTGCCACTTCCTTCTTTGCAAGAGTAACTTTACCTCATCCCTCTGACCCTTTCCCACTCTCTACCCAAACTGCTGCAATGTTCATAGCCAGAGTGTTTCTTTCCTTTTTTTTTTCAAACTGCGATACAATCCCATTTACCCTCTACTTTTAGCTTTTCCCACGGGACTCGGAGGAAGACAGAAGGTATGGCATGACCTGGCTGTGCATAAACTGGCCATCACTTTTCCTCTTCTGAACACCTCATGCCTCTGCATTCTGCATTATTCCGTTTGGACTTCTTGTAGTTTCCAGATGTCCTGTAGTCAGGCCACAAAACTGTCCCCCATGGTGTCTCCTCGTTCTTTTCCCTGGTTAATGCTGATTCAGATCTTCATTCCAGTATCAAACTTTCTTGACCTGAGACTCCATCAAACCTCTCTGGAAAGCGTTCAAAATTCTTCCCTTCCTTAAGTTCAAGTTCCATGCAGACAATCTCCTCTTTTGTTTCTGTTTCTAGCTCAGAGGTAAGCAAACCACCCTGTAAGCCAAAATCATCCTAATAACTGTTTTTAATAAATCTTTTAAATAAATAATAAATTTAAATAAATAAATTTTTTAAAATCAAAGCTGCATCAAGATATATATCCATTCTCTACATCTGCTTTTAACCTAAGAGAACTGAGTGGCTGTGATATAATGCCATTTTTTTATTATCTAAAAGGTTTTTTTAATTTTACATACCACCATAGCTCACCCTTCCCTCTTTTATTTGCCCTACCCCTCATCCACTCCTCAGCTAGTATAAGACCTCCTATGGGGAGTCAAAAAAGTGCTATATCAAGTTGAGAAAGGACCAATTCACTCACCCCCATATCATGGTATCCCTCTGTAGGGAATAGGCTCCAAAAAGCCAGTTCATGCTCTAGGAATAAATCCTGGTCCCACTGCCAGAGGGCCCACAAACTGCCCAGGTCTCACAATGATGCTGTTCTTTAAAGCTCAAAATATTGACTTGCAAAAGAAGCCTCCCAACCCTGTTTTATTCCAGAGTAACAATGCCTAGCGGGGAAACAGGCATTCAGTGTGTGAGTATCAAATGGATTTTTAAAGGAGCAGGCTGTAGATAGGAGATTGACAGAGATATGTAGAGTCTGAAGTGTAAGATTCTTCAGTGTCCCATCTCCTAGATAATGCTGGCCCATCTGCACAGTACTGGAGTCCGTGGGCACAGCCACCAGTACTGCCATTCAGCTGTTTGTTGCTGCAGTAAAATTCCCAGCATAAACATTCTGCAGTCATGTGGCTCCATTGCTTCTGGGCCTGAGTGTGGTGAGGCAGAGCTCGTGGTAGAGAGCTATGATTGCAAGGTCAAGGTAGAGGGAAGGATACAGGAAGCCAGAAGGACCCCAGGAAGGACTCTCCAGTGACTAATTCCTTCAGCTAAGGCTCCACATATCCTCAAGTTACTGGCAAAACATCCATCCCAGAATGGTGCCACCACCAGTTGGGCCCTGGTCTTCAGCAAAAGGACCCATTGTGAGCAATTTATTTTCAAATCATAGCACTGCCCTCATTCTTCTCTAGGGAGGACATCCTGGAATTCTCTTTGATGTCTCAGCTCACTGGGAGGTGGATCTTTCAGATCTTCCTTTGACTGTGGAGTCCTTATTCCTGCTGTTTAGAAAATTCTTGTTGGAAGAGGCTGGTGTGAGACCTTGTCACAATCCTTGTGATAGACAGCCTTAAAGCCACATGAAGCATGGGGAAAATGAGTAAGCCCATGATTCTGGGGAATTCTCAACTCTGGTTCTAAGTGGAAAGAAACCGAGGACCTTTACAGAACCCCTCAAGATAATGAAGAACCAAAGGAAAGAATGTAGAAAAGAAATAGCAGCCCCCAGCTACTACTCCAGGTCTGTATGAGTTCCCAGAACCACTTCTCACAGGAAAAGAGATACTTCAGCCCCAAAGAATGTGGCCATTTCTAGTTCAGAGCTCAAGTGAGTTCAGCCTTGGCAACTCATCTGCTATGGACACATCCTGCCTAGGGTTATTCTGTGCTCTCTCCCTCAGGTCCTCCTTTGTCTTCTTCTAGAGACTGTCACAAGTTCCTTCTGGTTCCAGCCCCAGATTAGGATGGCATAGAACTAGGCATATAACGGGCTCAGCAAATGCTCAGGGAAGGGCCTTGAATACCCTTGTCACTGCCGTACTGCCCTGGACATGTGTGATATCCATGGATACCCTGCTCTCTACGCTCCTGCCTGCTTTTGCAGTGGCTTTTGTGGAGGAATTCTGTGCCTGTCATCACCCATTCTAGTTTACCCCTGGCCTTTCAGCACATTGAGAGCAGGATGAGGATCTCAAGAAAAGCCTCGTACATAGCCTACCCTACGGTAGACTGGCATCGAACAGGGCTACTTTTGAAATGCCATCCTGAGAAACTTTCAAAAGCCACCTTTCTTGTATTTTATTGTAGATGCAGACTCCAACATCTTAACACTCCTAAGTTGTCAAAGAGCCTCATAGCAGTGGCAAAGCTGCATGAGGCAGAAGCCTTCAGCGCGTCAGGAATGGAAAACTGCAACTTGAGCACAGATCATCAGAAACCTGGCCCAACTGGCAGAGGAATGTTTCCGTTCCTCACTCGTGGGTGCTAGACGCACATCGTGAAGCTTTATAGCGAGTCAGTCTCAGAATTACTTCTCAGATGTTAGGATCACAGAGGAAAGTGAGTTCGCTAGAACAAAAGCTGACTTCCTGCTCCCAGGACCCCTGAACAAACACTTCTTTCCAAGCCACTGACACAGCTTCATGAGCACACTGCCTGTGGCACTGGGCTGAGCTTCTGAGGAAATGGATCCAGATTAACCAGTGGCTGGCACTGGCCCACCATGCCAAGGACCCTGGCCCTTAGGTCTTCTCTGCCTTGGCTTCTTCAGCTATGAAGAAGGGAGGATGCTGGCCCCTGTTCCTACACAGGAAACCGCTAAGAAGGGGATTCCTTTAAGGTGGGCATGCTGGTTCAAGAGTTCTAGAACTGCCATAACAAAATGCCATGGGCTTGGTAGTTTAGACAACAGAAATTGGCTTTCTTATAGTTGTTGAGTCCAAGGTCAGTGACAGCAAGTTGGCTTTCTTCTAGATGCCTTCTCCACAGCTTGTAGGTCATTACCATCTCCCCACATCTTTATTTAGTCTTCTGCTGATCTCCCTCAGAGTCTTCCTTCCATACTGTCATTAGTTAGATGGATTGGGGTCTTCTCATATGACCTATTCAACCTTCCTCACATCTCCGAAAGTCTAAATACAGTCACAATCCAAGGCTTCAGAGTATGAGTCTAGGGGAAGATGATACATCTTACAACCACTATTGAGTCAGAAGAGCCATGGCTGCATTAATGGGCTTAGAAATTTAATTTCTACCATGCGCCTCACTATATAATGGCAAACTTCTTCCTGTCTTCAGGAAGCTCCCCAGTAGACAGCTGAACTACATTCCAAGTTTGAAATATCTTAAATTCATGCATTTGCATTCCAATTTTTATTAACACAGGCCTTCATGAAAAGCAGACAAAACAAAGTTGATGACAGTGATAATTGTGTTAATGCTAATAGTAACCATCGAGCAATCCAATTGAGAGAAACCACAGTGTTCAAGTTGCTTATGGTTGAAAAACATTAGACTCAAAAAGAAACCCTGAATTACAATGTGTAACATTTGTGAATGTGTGTGTGTTTTTAATCAGGGGCTTGAGAGATGGCTCCATAGCTAAGAATCTAAGAATTTTTGTTGCTACTGCAGATGATTGGAGTTCATTTCCCATGACTCACATTGGGCAGCTCACAAGAGTCTGTAACTCCAGCTCCCGGAAAGGGTAGCCAGCCCATTGTCCTTTTCTGGCCTGTAAAAGTACCTACACTCATGTGTACACACATGTGCAGGTGTACTTGAGTGTACGCGCGCAAACATACACACACACCCCTAAACATTTAAAGTATATTTCCAGTTGACCTTTTTTTAAACAGAGCTTTTATAACTCATTCTCAAGAGGTCATGACCCAAGTGGTCCAATTTCATGAGTCAGCTCCAGCTTTGCTACTGTTTACATAAGAGACTCCAGTCATCAGGTGGAAGGATCAGTATATTAAGAAATTTCTGGCCTGGCCTAGCCCTGAGATCCAGACCAGCAGTTCAAAATAAACTGCCCTCAGCTGCTTGGTCCCAGATAATCACACAAAGTCTTACATTAATTACATGCTGTTTGGCTTATGGCTCAGGTATATTGCATCTTAACCCATTTCTATTAATGTATGTCTTGCCACATGGCTTTATCTGTGTTCCATTAGATCTTGCTCTTTTGGGAATAGCTCATTTCTGTCTGACTCCACCCTCTTTCCCCTTTATCTAAGCTCAGATTTCCTGCCTGCTTCTAAGATGGCTTGCCATAGGGCAAAACAGATCCTTTATTATTCAATGGTATTTCACAGTGTACAGAAAGATTCCACATCAAGGCAGGCTTGGGAAGAAAGATCATTCCAGGAATGAAGGGTACTCTTAATTCACTACCAGTTTATCTTTAAAGGTTACAAACTCACTGCACAAAGGTTTCATACAAAAGAAGCCAATGTGTTCCCCCACCCCAGCTTCTGTTGCTACAAGTTGTCAAACTCGATACAAAGCTCTCTATTCTCTTTAATCAAGAGGCAGTTGGATGCCAAGGGCTAAGGGTGGGTGGTGTGGTTGTTTGATCTGCACACCAAGCGGCACAGGTCAGGTGAATAGGAGGCATCAAGAAATATCTGTTGCTTAACAAAAAAATGATCATAAAGCAGATCTGGGCTAGGGAGAAGTTAGAAAAAATAGCCGGACTAGAGAAACTGCCAAAACAACAGAAATCTATGAGCAAGACCTTCTAGTGGGCACGGGAAATCACAAACAAAATAAAGGGATTATTATTCTGTTTTCGGATATGATTATAGGAAGAATCAGAAAGATCTGACTAAATAACTGCTTTAAAATGTATAATCTGCATCTTTTTAGGAATAAATGAGGATTTTGTAAAGAACGTATAGCAAGGTTCCACAAAACATCAAGACTATACATTTTCTAGACAAATTTAAATCAAGTCTGCCTGGAGGTTTAAGTAAAATCCATTCAAAGCATAAAAATAAGATTCTTTTTAAAAAACAATTACTATATGAAATAAAGAATAAACATACCAGCTTAATCTTTCCCTAAGCTCATCCTACAACATAATCCATGGAGGCTCCCTACTTTGAGGACAGGGTTGGAGGGGATGAGAGAGGCAGAGCCGAGAGGCTAATAAGAAAGGCAGGCATCACAGCTCACAGAACTGATGCAATGTCAAGGATCCTGGACCTCATGCTTGGGCAAAGGGGGCCAACAGAAGTCTCAAAAGGAAAATGATTTAATCACATCTGTATTTCCAAAGATGACTCATGGGTTAAAAGGCTCTAATAAAACAGGAGCCATCCTGAAACAAATACAGAACAAATAAGCAGGGAGTGGACTCTTGAAAAGCTGAGCTGGCCTCCTAACTCACTCTTCCATGGACATTAGCCGTTAATGAACAGGGGTCTCAAGTCTAGAACGCACTGCCCTGGGTCCTCACGCTGTCAAATCCACATAGAAGTTCTCTTCAAAGACAGTTCCCAAACAGCTTCCTTTTAAAAGACTAACCATAATCAAAATAACAAAGTCTTGGAGTTACCAGGGAGCCTGGATTTTCTTCTTCACAGGAAAGAAAACAAACAAACAAAACTTCAAAACACCCAAACAAGCAAAATACCAGTTCTTATTTTATAGTCTTGCTCTTTTAAAATATTTATATAAGCAGACTTTTTTTCAAGTCACCACCTGTAACAGAAAACATGCTGATCATAAATCCTGTTTCTCTAGTTTAATTGAAACAGAGCCTTTATCTATCAGGTATGCTGGCTTCCATTTCTCAAGGTGTTCAGAGAGGCAGGACTCACAGGCATTGTAGAGGAAGGTCCCCCACTCCAGGCAAGGATGACTTCACTCAATGTGATCTTTCTCCAGAATCCCCATACAGCAGGGAGTCGTTCTGCCTGATGTTCTAAATCTATTTCTAAAGTTTTACAGCCATCAGCAAAGCCTAGAAACTTCAGAGAGACCTTGCTCTTTGGCCCTAGAATAAATAGACAGGCTTTCTGTCACACTACACAGGTGTGGGGAGTCCCAGGGAGCAGGAACAGCCACAAAAACACTGCTTTGGTCACAGCTGAATTTCTTTAGGATTATGTCAACTTAGCTGATAAGCTGTGGTCCACAGGCATTTGCCAGGCAACTTCCAGAGACAGTGTCTGTGCCCACAAGTCAATAAAATAACAGTGTGGGCATACATACTTAAATTTTTTTCTTATTTCTGACAAAATACCCACTCCTATTAAAAAAATACAACACAGTTCTTGGTCTGTACAAGTTTACAATCAGTTTCTCAAGGGAGAGAAACCCAGACATGGAAAAGACATAAAAATGCACAAGGCAACCATAGTTCCGGCGTACACTCAGAAGCTTGGAGCTAGCTCTCCACATGACCCCTGTGAATACTCCACTGGAGTCCACGGATTGTCACAATGCTCTACCCAGCTCCACATCAGAAGGATGCTCAAATGGGAGGCTGGCAAGAGTGTTGGGGTCAGAGGTTATATTTCTCTTTGTTCTGCCCTCTGACCTCCCTAAATGTGATGCTGTCACATTTATAGTTGATGTTAATAGTCAGTGCATCACTGTAGGTCACCAGCCACTTAGTGAGACACTGCCAAGAGGAAGAACAATGTGCTAGGGTTCCTTTCAGCAGGGCTGCAGTCATACTAATCCTGCTCACAATCTCAGCCTTGAGTACATGGTCAGGGGTCACCAGCCTAAATGGGCTCAAGTTCATTTCCAGCTCATATTCCCACAACTATTTTAGGATCAACTGTTTGTTTTTCCCAATTTCCCACTTGAAGACATCCCTTCTACTCTTTCTAGAGACAGGGCACAAGAACACTGACACAACAGACCAATGCCAAGCCAAAACTCTCTCCTCCTCCTGAGGCTACATACAGAGCATCAGTTGCCACCAGGCATTGGGAACATGGGAAAAACACACTTTTGATACTTCCTCAACAGCAGAAGCCCAGAGCCAAGGAGGGTCCTTGAGAGTGTTGTGGAACAAAGGGTACCTGTGAAGAAGGCTGTAGACAAGCAAGAGCCTGTAAGGTATGCACAAAGCCCTTTTGGGTTTAGGACATAGTGTCGTCCATGTGAGAAATTTCTGTGTAAACTGTGGGAAATGTTTATGTGGAAAGATGAAAACACACAAAGAGGGTTACACACACACACACACTCCCTCCCTGAGAGGGAGAGAGAAAGAGAGAGGGGAGGGGAGTATATAAAATCGAGTTCCAGTAAAGTCTACTACTAGAAAAACAGGGAACTTCACTTCCTAGGCCCTTGTCATGCCCCAGGCACAGCCCAAAGCCCCAGAAGCCCCATAGGAATGAGCATTGGAACTCTTCCTATACTATGATGGGAAAAAAAATAAGGACAGCAAAGATAAAAATCATTTGCTTAAAATCACATTAGCCAATTGGTTGCAAAGCCAAGAATCATAGCAAAGATCTACTTTTTTAAAAATGTTACTTAGGGGGCCAGGGAGACAGGTTAGTGGGTAGCACATTGGCCACACAAGCAGGAGAACCAGAGTGTAGACCCCTAGCACCTACATAAATGCTGAGCAGGCATGACAGGCAGTCTGTAATCCAAGCAGCTGGGAAGAAAAGACTGAAGATTTCTGGAGCAAGCTGGCTAGCCAGTCAGAATCTCCGAGTCCTTAAGTGAGAGGCTATGCCTTATTACAAAGGGCAGTAAGTGATGATAAAGTTAAGTTACAAGGACAAGAATACACACACATACACCTCCACACACATGGATACCCATATACTTTCAAACATGCAAACACCTCATACATACATGCTGATAAAATTCTAAAATGTTGCTTAGTTTTCACACCAGTAATTCACAATAGAGAAATCAGAGACGGAAGTAGATTAGTGGTTGCCAGGGAAATGGGGGGGGTGACTTGTAATAGGGGTGAGGTTGCTTTTTGAGGAGATGAAAATATTCTGACGCTGGCTGTATCCGTGATGTTGCCCATGTCTGTGGTTATATTAAAAAGCACTGGATTATAAACTTCCAATGGGTGAATTGTATGTGCAAACTGCATCTCAATGGGACAGTTAGCGTCATCATCGTTATTTTACTTAAAACAAATCTAAGAGGATTGAACTATGTGGGGGCCAGGGTAGGGTAGACAACTTTGTTTCAAGAAAAATGGCTGCAAAAGAAAAACAGGAGAAATCTCTACTTTTTTTAATAAAATATTCTTCCAGTATCAGAGCTTCTAATTGCCCCTGCTGCTCACAAGCCCTGGGGCCTCCAGGCAACCCTCTGTTCCCGGCAGAGGCCCCGAAAGGGATCAGGCCTCATGCAGGTCACGGTCCTCTGCTTTTTTAGAAGATGGTGGCTGTCTGAGCGTTATTACGTATGAACTAAAAAAACATCAGATGGGCAGGCCAAAAATCTAAGCTACAGAAAAACAACCCTGACCCCTCATACCATTCGGAGAGGCTAGGGCAAGCTAGCTGAGATTGGCAGCAGCTTGTCTTACCCAGCTGGAGCAAGTCAACCCTGGAAATCCTGGGAGTGTCATGTTCTGTCTCACAGAAAAGCTGCAGTACAAGGCCAGCGCCGGAGTCGTGATGAGCTCGCTTCATGTTCTCCTGATTGTGTTCTGAATTGTAGAATTGTTTTCCCTGGTATTTGTCACACTGAGGACATGGGTCTTTTAATTGGCAATTGAGTGTGTTGCTTGAGATGTCAGATGACTGCTGAGGAGCAGCTCCGTTAAGTAGAGGCCCCGTCAGTTAATGGTTGTTTCCCTGAGTTGCGAAGGGTGGGGGGTGGGTTGGGGAAGCCTGGCTCGGAGGCAGAAGGAATAGGCCTATACAGAGCCTTGCTGGGCAGTCCCTGGGTGCTCAGCCTACACTAGATTTTTACCTGGGTGTTTTCGAAGCACATGGCCTTTCATGACTTCTATTCAAGCCATGTTTTCTAAGACACTTAGGTACACTGAGTCATTTGAAAATTTGAATATTGTGCCTAACACCCCTCAATAAAGCAAAATGCTCACACTGATGGCACCCAGAAATGACTCTCTATATCTCACCCTTCACATTGCAAGTTTGTAGGCTCTTCCCCTTGATCTAAAGCATGACCATCTAACTTTCCTTGGGAGAAATGTGTGGGAACTTTTACTCTCAGGCTAGGACTGCTGGAGAGACTGGCTTACCTAGTACAAGAAAGGCCAACTGCAAGTATCTGAGAGACTCCAGGCAAGAAAAACAAGACTAATTAACCTACAGCTGGCATGTATAAAACCAGGCAAGTACTAAAGACCTAGCTGATCTACAGAGAAAAAAGGAATCTGTTGTTTAAATCCGTGAGTTTAGGAATAACTTAATAAAAAGCACCATTATACCAGCAAGTAACTGACATACTTTGCCAGTTGATGTTAGGTAGTGAGCATTAATCCCAGTCCTACAGTGAATTAGAGGCTAGTTGTAGACTCTCAGCCTATAAGGACCAACTGCAGGCCTGCTGAAGGAGGAACCGGGAAGCAGCACATACCGTAGTCAGCTGGTAGTTCTGAGCATATGAGATGGGAGAGACAGATTAGGTTGCCAAGCTCAGACCCTGGCTTCAAATCCTGGTACAAGACTGTTTGTGAAATGGTTGAGAGGGAGGGTGTACTTACCATGTGCCTCTGCGGACTGACTCACTCAACATCGATTACACCGTCTTCCTGTTTTTCAGAGCCGAGAAAGCAACAGTAGCCTACTCCCTTGCACTGACAGATTATAGATGTGATTTTTTGATCCACCTGGCAGATGCATGTGTGTAGATCTGAGAGTCTGGGGCATGAGGGAACCTCACAGTTGCAGATTCTTCGATTCTCTGGCAAGCAGAGACCAGTCGAGAGTTTAATGGGTATATTGAAAAACACTCCAGACTCTGCATATGTGATAGAAATATGCAGGCACAGTCACTGAGATCCCTCCAGCATCTTAGATGGTGGCTGAGGTCAATGTCCCTGCAGTCGATATGGTGCAAGTTTGACTTCTAAAATTCCCAGTGTGAAAGCAGAACATTCCCGTGGCCTAGGTCTGCAATGTCATCTAATCATTTGGGAAATTAATAGTCCCTTTGTTAATCTCTGCTTAGGTCATTACCCTGTTGTACCAGGCTTTTGTTTTAGGGCCACCAACCAGCTCCCAAATCATGACACAGAAACTTGTTTTGAATGGTCTGCCTAGCTTAGGCTCACTTCTGGCTAGCTCTTTTAATTTACGTTAACCTGTTTCTTTTTATCTACCATTTGCTGTGGGGTTTATTGCCTTACTTCTTTGTATCTTACTGTCACTGCTGGCTGGCAACTGGCTGGTGTCAGCCTGCCTGGCTTCTTGCCCTGGGCATGTCCCTCATTCTTCCTTTTTCTCCAGGAGCCTAGAATATTCCTTCTATTTATTCTCTCTGCCCACCAGCCCCGCCTATCCTTTCTCTGCCTAGCTATTGGTTATACAGCTCAGGTGCCTCAGGCAGGCAAGGTGAAACAGATGCAACACAGCTTTACATAATTAAACACACCCTTATATCATTAAACAAATATAGCATAAACAAAAGTAACACACCTTTACATAGTTAAAGTAATAGTCCACAGCCTAAACATATGTAACACATCTTTGGCTAGTTAAGATAATATTCTACAATACCTTGTAGTTTCTGTTTCATGGTGAATTGTAATGTATTCATTCACCTTCACACACTTCTCCGTAAAGGGCTGTAGAGATCAACTGCTTCAAGGCGCCATTGCCTAATGATTTGATCGGGTTATTCATATTAAATATTTGCAGCAATGCCTGACATATAGAAAAAGCTCAAGATCTTACAGTTTAAATTTGTAAATCTAGACAACAGCTGGCTTCAGGGCACTCTGAGATTAAGAAGAGCTCTGGGGACCGAAGAACATTCATTCTGAGTCTCAGACCCTGTTCCTGGGCTTCATGCCTGTCCTGGATCTCCTAGAAATGTGAGGTCCTCCTGTGCTAACAAGGCCTGAATATTTTCAGTCTTAGGGATTGCTTCTATGAAGGAGCCAATCTTTTATATATATAAATTCATTTTTTATTTTTTTAAAACTTTATTTATTTATTTATTTGCCTGGAACTAGAACTACAGACAGTTGTTAGCTGCCATGTGGGTGCTGGGAATCGAACCCCGGTCCTCTGGAAGAGCAGACGGTGCTCTTAACCGCTGAGCCATCTCTCCAGCCCCTATTTTTTATTTATAAAATAAAGTCTTTTTTATCCATGTATCCCTTTGCTCCTCCTTTTTCCCCCTCCCAACCCCTCCCAGTCAGCCTTCAGCCTCCTCCTCCCCATCCCCTAATTCCCTCCCCAGAAAAGGTAAGAAGTCCCAAGGTGGATCAGCTCAGCATCCTCTCCAAGCAAGTTAGATTTCCCCATCCTAATATCAAGACTGGGTTAGGTGTTTCTCTGGAAGGAATGGGCTCCAAGGTGCCAGTCTATGCACAGAAACACAGTTTGATCCCTCCCCTTAAGGCTCCACATACTTCCCATGTCAGTGGACAGTTGCTTATCCTTGGAAGGCCTAGTGAGGGAGCCAATTTTAACAATCTCATTAAGTCAGGTGACAGGTAGCTTGAGCCTCTGGCTTTCTCCAGAATCACAAACCATTACTGGTAATCACTGTGATAAATTCTTGTCTATGACCGTTGGGGTCATGTTTCCTGCTTCAAGATCTTATATCAGAGTTTGAACTCTGAAAGATACAGGCCTTTAGGTAAGAACCAAGAACATGGCAGTGTAAGTGCTAAGAGGAAGAGAAGGATCACCTGGGTTCCAAAAAACAAGCCATTGTTAGTGTTAGGGACATGTTCAGGCTGATCTAGGGGAGGGTTATCTTTTTATATATGCAATGACATTTGCTAAATGTAACATTGCAGTAACTTCCAAATAATGAGAAAGGTATATACAGGAAAATTTAGTCACCATAGGCACAAGCAGGGCCCAGGGCTGAAAGACTAGAACACGGGGAGACAGAGGGTAAAGGCAAGCAAGCAAAGATTCCTGCTGAAGCCCATGTACAGGTAAGGAAGGCTGATGGGTCATCAAAAGGCCAAGGAAGAGAGGAAGACACCCTTCACAAACACAGAAGGCTAGATAGTGTACAGTGAACGCCCAGAAGAAAGATCATCTGATCTCAGAAAAAACACAGCATTCACTCAAGCACACCTACATGCTACCAGAGACCAACCAAGATACAGATGTGTTCAACAAAATCAAAGCCAATGCCTCAAGCTGGCTGTGGTCCCCAAAGTACCCATTTGTACCTGTGCAGACTTTAAACACCCTCTGCACTTATTTCTACCCAGTGTAAAATGATACAATTTAAAAGATGAAACCCACTTGACCTGAAAGCAAAGATGTTTTTCTGCATGAACTAAACTTGTCCAACAGTTTCTTTGAAGAGCGCAGTAAATCTAGCCTGAAACCAAGGACTGCACATTGTTCAAATATTTCAGCGGCACGAAGCCATCAGTCTTGTGTGATTCCTTTGCTTCCTTTTCTCCTCCCACAAGAATACATTCTGTACTCCAAAACAGCTTGCAACGATGTATATAAATAAGAAAGAGAAAGTAATGTAAGGAAATCAGGATAAATATAGAAGAAATAAGATAAAAAAAAAAAAAAAAACCAGGAGCAGGAGAATGATCTAATGAATTCTCAACACTCTTGAGTTTCACAGGGTTTTTTCTTAGCACATCTCTTAATATAGAACCCTGACCTGTCACTACAGTGTTGTTCATCAAAAGCAATTCCACAGGGAGCCATAGAGTGTAGACTAGCACATGGTACCCAGTGAGCCCAGCATGATTCAGGAAGAGCCCTGAGAGCATCTACCTCTGAAGAAGGGATGTGCCAGCTATCCTCAGGCCCCTTCTGAAGATACTGCTCCCTTTGATGAATCTGTTGGTACATGTGGATTGCAGAGTCTGATATGATGTCAATTACAGGTTTCCTAGTGTGGACCACAGCTACTTCATAATACAGGATAAATGCTCCATGACTGACTTTCACCATCTGGAACTGGGCTGGCTCCAGGCTGTGGAAAAGCATGGCAGGTTATTCTCTCTCTTTACCTACAAGTATAGTAAGGCAATCTTAAAAATTCTCAGGTCTGATGGATCAGTGGACAGAAAAGGAAGTTGACAAACATAAGAAATTTAGTATCTAAATTTTCTTTGGGGGGCAGGGCTTGGGAGGATGAGTTGTCAAATCCTATGCCAAACAGCATCGGATTCAATCCTACTATCATGCTATTCATCAGAAAAACCTTCAAATGTACTGGATACTTAAGTAGACAACAAAATTAAACATTAATTAAACAGGTGAATTCTTCAATAACACAGAAGTGAAAATAAATCCTTGAAACTGTGATTTGCTATGCAAGATCAATAAATTTGTTCACAAGACAGATAAATTTGTCTTTTATATAAAAGTAAACCAAAATGAATGCACATTTTAGTCAAAGTCAAAAGACAAATAGCCAAACTAAGATGGGAAATCTTTTGCAATTTAAGTAAACAAGAATGTAATCTCACTAATATTAGAAAAAGGTCTTAAAAGGGAGGATAAAAAAGGCAAAAGCGTAACATAAAAAATAAATAAAAGATGTACATAATTTACTGGAAGAGGAAGAACACCCCCACCCCTGTCCGCACTTAAGACAAACAATACAACTTTTCTGATAACAGAGTAAATATAAAACTAAATGAAATATTATTTCTCACTTATCACATTAATAAGGAGCCAAAGTTTTGAAAAGCATTTTGTCTGGGGAGACACAGACATTCCCACAAATTCTTAAGAGTGGGGAAGCATAAAGCACTGTAACCCCTGGGTGGAGCACTGAGTCACATCAAACAACAAAACAATACACCGTTTTTCATTCTTTCAACCATTGTTCATACTTTTGAAGATATACCTTTGCAGGCCCCAAAAACATTATGGTTCACTGCAGCTCGGTCGGCAAATTAAGGATAAGAGAGATAACCCAAGAGTTCATTGATAGGAGGCTGGCAGAATCCACTCACCCACCTAGGGAACCACCACACAGTGAAGAAAAGGACGGCTGCTAAGGAACCATTTCCAGGCTGCAAAGTAGACAAAGCTGAAGAAGGCATGCAGAATATACTTGCCCTATCTAAGAGAGAAAGGACATGAGAATGGATACAAAATGTGTTATTTTACAAGAGTATGCAAAGAAAGACTAATGAAGGGCGGGAATGAGGCACTTACTCATGTGGAGGAGGAGGCAAAAAAGCTCGTGGATGCTGATTCTTACCAAGTTATTATATTGTGTAGTTAATGTCAATATTTCACATTGTCCAACTAAGTTTATTTGGGGGAAGAGGCCTAACAATCCCAAGTGTTAGGATTAGCCAACACACATACACACACACACACACACACACACACACACACACACACACACACACACACACACACACCAGGCTGGAGCAATGGCTTAGTAGTTAAGAGTACCCATGGCCCTTACAAAGGAGCTGAGTTTGGTTCCTAGCACCCATGTCAAGTGGATCTCAACAACCTGTAACTCCTTCTCCAAGAGATCTAACACCCCTTTGTGCACTGTGTATATTCTCACATACAGATATACATGCATACACAAAATTAAAAAATAAAATATATCTTCAAAAGCACCTACTTATCAGATTGATAATATCAACACAGAACTGAATGAAGACATGTGCCAGGTCTGTAATGGGGTCTGTCATAAGAGACACACAAGCAAAAATTACAATGAAAAGAATTTCACTAGGTCACTTTCTTGTTGGTAATAATATTTATCAGTTTGAAGATATTTTATGCATGTATCTTTATATAAGTAAAATTTCCATTGGAGAAGATACGATACAAAAATACACACTAAAAGCTAATAGGAAACACTTGATGTGATAAATTTGGACTTAGATGTGGCTGAACACAGGAACATGTTTGTTATCTCTGTCTGGAAAGGAGTTCTAGATCTCTAAGGAGGGTTGGAGCTTGATTTTAATTACCTTGCTAAAAAGATACAAAGTTTCTCAGACAAAAGTAAACAAAGGACTGATTCCAGGTTTGAAACAGTGTAACTATAAAGTCTGTGTGTAAAACTAAGGAAAGGACACAAAGTGACAAATTACAGATAATAAACATAGAATAATATTTTTTCTTAAAAAAAATTCATTTCTCCTTTCCAGATTACCAAAGAGTACAAAAGTCATAGAAGAAAGAGGCAAAGATATACCCTACTTCCTATATCAAATGATAGCCTTTCAGTTCCCTGTCATTTTCAGAAAAAACAAAAGTTCTCTTCTCCATGGTGTGACTTCATGATCCCCACTTTTAACCCAGGATGAAGCCACTTCATCTGCAAGTGACATGTGACATGGAGCTCTAAATATGATGCCACACATAGCATTGTATATGCAAACTTCACACCCTCATGCTATGTAGCTTATAAGCATAAACTTCTGATTTACAGGGATGTGACAATGGAGGACAGGTTAGATTAAAGAGAGTAACTGGGCAAGTGTAGGATATGGGACAGCTGGACCGATGCCCAGAGAAGTCAATACAATGCCAAAAAAGAAAAAGAAAAAATTAAAGTAAGAATAAGAGAGATGATATCATGCCAGTGCTACAGACAGACTGCTAAAAAATTAGTAAAAGGACTTTGGGGTCATGGGAAAATCTGCATGTAGACTTTATGTTAAATGAATTGCTGATTTTCTTAGCTGTGATGCAGCAGTGTGGCGATGAAGTGGGTGCATCTCTGGAGTTGTGTGGCATGCTAAAGGATTTGCAAAAAGGAGGATGGGCACCTGATCCTTTGAACAATTCAGCAGGCCACACACAGCGCAAGTCACACCCACTTCATTTGCATGTGTGAGCACATAAAAGTGAATCCAATATGGCAAATATCAATAGCAATCAAATCTAGGTGGTAGGAGTCTAGGACTTTATTGTTTTCTTTCTTCTTCTTCTTCTTCTTCTTCTTCTTCTTCTTCTTCTTCTTCTTCTTCTTCTTCTTCTTCTTCTTCTTCTTCTACGTTGCAGTTCTGGGATCACACACCAGGCAAACATTCCGTCCTGAGCTCTGGCCCTAGCCTTGTCCTAGTCTTAAGGTTTTCTTAATATTTTTTTTCCTTTGGGACAGAGTCTGTGTAGCCCAGGCTGGCTTCAAACTATTGATTCTCCCTTTTCTGCCTCCAGAATAATGAAAATATAAGTATGAACCATACCTAGTTAAATTGTTAAATTGCCTTTTTCCCTAACAAAATCTTAAGAAAATAATCAGGTGTGCTGGTAAATGCCCATAATTCTAGCACTTAGAGGCTGAGGTAGATTTTTTTAACGCTAGCTTATGTTATGCAGTTTTAAAAAACAGGAGAACAGCTTTTAGACTGGTCACAGTCCAAGGGCAAGGTGGTATCACATTCCATGGGTTGCAACAAATTTCAGCTTGAAATTATTACAAAAAATAGGTAATTACTTATGAACTAGAAAAATTCCTGCAAGACACCCACAAACTACTTACATTTATGAAAAATTGCTTTCTGAAGATGATATTCCAATTTCGGTGGAAACTATGACTTTAGTAGTGACCTCCAACTGAACCAAGGCCCCCATACTAGGGGCTCTGTGACAGTGACCCCTATATACTATATACATGGGAATGGCTATGTATATGAGTTTCCCATTCCTGCCATAATGAATTGTCACACTGACTGTCCATGTCATCAAGTTAATACCTTATGCTTTCAGAAGTAGGAAATCTGAAATGAGTCCTCTGAAGATAAACTCAAAATGCCAGCAGCAAGGTTTCTACCAATGAGTCTTAGTTAAGGTTTTTTATTGCTGTGAAGAGATGCCATGACCATGGCAACTCTTATAAAGAAAACATTTTATTGGGGTGACTTCCTTACAGTTTTAGAGGCTCAGTCCATTATCATCATGACTGAAATAAAGCATGGCCACTTTCAGGCAGCTGTGGTGCTGGCTACATCTTGACCAGAAGACAGGAGAAAATTGACTGAGACACTGGGCAGTATTCTGAGCATAGGAAACCTCAGAGCCCGCCCCCACAGTGACATACTTCCTCCAAAAAGGGCATACTCATTCCAACAAAGCCATACCTCCTAATAGTGTCACTCCTTATAAGATTATGAGGGCCGATTATATTCAAACCACCACACAAAGTCTGAGGGGGGGCACATTTTTAAGCCTTTCTTAGCCTTGCAGTGTTGGGTGCATTCTTTTGCTTATCACCTCTTCTTCCATTTTTAAAACCAAATGCTAGTGTTACTACATCTTTTTCCCTGACCTTAACTCTCCTGTCAGTACAGGGACCTATGTAATGACATCACCACATCAGAGTTAACTTTTCTATCTCAAGAGGATGAAAACTGCAAAATTTCCACTTCTCTGAAAGGTAACATAGTTGGGATTGGGATGTAGACATCTTCAGGGTCCACCATTACTTACTAGGACAGAGGACCATGATAGTCAATGAGATACAGGCAGAACATTAATAGTACTTCCACAGTGGGAGTTTCCTCTTCAATTTTTTAAAGGATCTTTCTCTTAGAACACAGCCATCATGCAGTGAAGAACTCATTTCGGGCAGAGGGGTGGCCACATAAGATAAACAAGACTCTGAGCAATAGCCTCTGTTGAGTACTTGCCAGGATGTGAGTGAGCAAGCAAGCCATCTGGGAAAGGCATCTTCTGCTCCCTGGTCCAGGCACTGCAGAGGTAAAGGATGCTTCTGAGCCTTGCCCGAACCACAAGCAGATGAATGACCGCTGCTCACTCCATTTTGAGGTAGATTTTTAAAAGCAATAACACCCAAATTGTGACAATTGCTTGCTATAAACCCATGAAATGTTGAAGAATGTATAGTATAGCAAGCCTGTTGACTTTGGTTTTGCATTATTGGCCATCAACCATTGATTATGACAATAATGAGATAGCAGAGCCCTTTCAGGGTTTGTGTAAACAAAGACCACACATTAGAAGACAGTTCCTTTCTTCCTGTTGCTTTAGCAAGAGGTAGACCTCCAAATCTTCTAAGAGGGGAATGGAACCAACAATGACCACATTATAATGAAGGAGGACTAGAATACCTTAGAAATTTACAAGCTCATATGAAAGGAAGCCTACATCCATCCCCTGCCACTAAACAGAGTTCTGTGAGATAGATGCCTTCTCCCAGGTCAATGAGATGAGCATGCTTGTTGATTCCACCCCAGGCTATTGTTCCAAGTGTTGATTTAGATGTTAGCCTAGGCCTGCTTCTTACACTTTGCCCACATATTCTGCTGAACTGGAGCTTCCATCAAGCTACCGGCTCAGCTAACCTATAGCCCAGGGGACTGATTTTCAGCGTCTTGATCTTGCTGTGAGCTGTTGATGTGCTGTGGGGGAGGAAACCAGTTCCTTTCTGGCTGTGAGAATTTGTTGGTGGTTTTATTATTCTTGGAAAATATGCTTAAAAATCATTCATCCTCCATTCCCTCCCTTCTGGCTCTACATTGCTTCTAGCAGCTGCAGGGGAAAAAATATGGATGAAGCTTCTAGTCCGGGAACTGGTACCTTGAGTTTAAATCATCTTTTTAATTTATAGCTCTGGTCATGAAAACATTGACCTAACAAGACATGGGCTTAAGTGGTGCCCTGATGGCAAACAGCAAAGTCATTCTCATTTTTTTCCACAGCTGCAGAAGCCTAGAAGCATCTCTAAACCATTTTCAAGTCTTCATGTAACTAACTTGACCTAGACCCACACAGTAGTCGTTCAGCCATCTCTCTGTGCTTTACAGTATTGAATGAATACCAGTAGTACAGCTAACTATAAGAGTCACCTGGAAGATATGCACCTGAGATGCATCTCCGGGGTATCTAACCCCACAGACAGTAGGGAAGCCAGAGTTACTTGGATCCTGAAGCACAGCAGGTGCAACATCTCAGGTTTTTGCCCTGCTATTAACACTACATTTAAGGGATGGGAAAAAACATGCATATATATATGGCTTTGAAATGCCAACTTTCAAGGGATTAATGGTAGACTCCTTAGAAAAAGAGCAAAATAAACTTGAGTCCATAGATGTTACTGAGTATGGACAGTGTGCCCAGTTCTAGGCTTTTTGGGTAATGCAAAAAGAAATACAGAAATGGTCCCATATTCTCAGAGTCCAGTCTTCTTATATAGAGACAGGAAAGTGGAAATACTGGCAAGAAATTCACCACTAATGAAGGGAAAAAGCCACCACAGTGACTACGGGCTGCATTTTAAGAAAAGTTACTGATTTGAAAAGCTTGGGGCAGAAGGTTAGAAATAGCGGGGAGGTGAATCTTGAAAAGTCTCAGGCTTGAGAAATGACAGCAGCAAAGGAAGTGAGAGGAGAGACAGGCAATGGTTTTGTTTTCTTAAATAGAAGCCACTGACCCAGCCAAGTACAATAGCCTGGGGCCATCAAATACAGGCAAAGGGACCCAAACACCTCCACAGGCCTCGAGGAAGCTCAAGGAGGGCAGTGAGGACAGTTACAACTATTCATAGCAATGTCCCATCATGCTGTGGTCCCCACATGCTCTACATACATTCTTTAAACAGGCAGAGGATGGTGTCCAGTGGTCACTATTTAGAAAACTTGCCATCCAAAAAGAGGTCATTTAAGTCTGGATACTTAAATGCATAAACTTAGTGGAGTAGAAAATTGATTTACGAGCAACAGCAGCTCATTTACCAAACTGGGGGTTTGCACTTGATTTCTTCACCATGTCACTCAAACGAATCCTCAACTCCTGAGGATTCTTTGTTATATTCACTAGGACAATCATTTCTTCTGGACACTTTGGCCTCTGGTGGCCTGTTTCAGTCTAGCTTGGCTTTTATGTGACAGAATTGTTTTTCGGGATGTACCTGTGGCCCAGTGCTGGTACACATATACTTCCCAGGGGCTCCCTGTACCCTGAAGAAGACACATTTTAGAACAGCCTCCAGGTCATTTAAAATCTGGCTTTGCTGGTCATTTAAAATCTATTTCCTGCCCACCATAGAGTTTCTCGCTCAACACAGCTGGTGACTCTAAAAGTCACGTCTACTTTTCCCCAGTGTGTGTGTGTGTGTGTGATGGTGGCGGTGGTGGTGATGGGGGTGTTGATGCATCTATCATGGCACCTGCCTGGAGGTCAGAAGATAACCTAATGTGTTGGTCCTCTCCTTGTTACTCATTGGGGACTGAGTCTCTTTGCTGTTGGGAGCTGTGTATGTCAGGATGATGCACAAGCTTTCATCGAGTCTCCTGTCTTTACCTCCCACCACTCTGTGGGAACCCTGGGATTACAAGCATGTATCACCATGTCCAGCTTTAAGTGAACTGGGGGATCCAAATGCAGGATCTCACACTTGCATAGCCAACACTTTACTCCTTGAGTAAATATATGCATATATATATGGCTTTGAAATGCCAACTTTCAAGGGATTAATGGTAGACTCCTTAGAAAAAGAGCAAAATAAACTTGAGGATCTCTCTAGCTCAGGATGCTGTTACATTTTAGGTGTTTTGTTTTGTCTTTTCACCTCCAGGAAATTCTCATCTGTTCTTTGCCCCTCCATCACCTAGTCTATGTCTCAACAATCCTGAGTAATCAAAGCTGTGAGGTGGTACACTCATTAGTTCTCTCTCTCTCTCTCTCTCTCTCTCTCTCTCTCTCTCTTTCTGTGTGTGTGTGGGGGGATGTGGGGGTGTGTGTATGTGTGTGTGTGTGTGGGGAGTCATGTAATGCCAATGGCATCAGTCTCTTCATCCAGACCTGAAGGAGGCCTTAGCAGGTGGTAAGACACCCACTGATACTGACTGACCCTTCCCAGGCCTTAACAAGCATAGTCTGGCTCAACTGCATGATGCCAGAAAATAGTGCTCCATTCACAGCTAGACTGACAGCCAACAGGCCTGAGGAGGAGGAGAATTTAATCCCAGCCAAGGATCAGCAAAGCTGATCTTACTCCATTATGGATAACCATCCACAGCATGTCAAAACCCAGCCCCCTGCAAAGACACTTCATCTGACCCAAATATTTGTCCTCTCTACAAAATGTGTATATAAACCCCCAGTAACTGGCTCACCAGAAATGGCCTTGGGGAAGGAGCATCTTAATTTTTCCATTTCTTTCTTCCTGTCTAAAAGCCCAAGCACAGAACCGGGGAGAATATCAGTCATTGGCTTCTATTTTGGATTGTCCTATGCTGACCACCCAGGACTGTAATTCAGGCTATATTCCTTACTGGTATCCTAACTCCAGAAAACATCTGAGCAGGAACAGTCTCTCTCCTGCTGAGAAGCCATTCTTTTTTTTTTTTTTTTTTTTTTTTTTTTTTTGGTTTTGAGACAGGTTCTTGCTATGTAGCTCAGGCTGGCCTCGAACTTGTGATCCCCCTACTCTAACCTCTGGAGTGTGGAAATTACAGGCTTACAGGAGCATCCTGGCTCAGGCAGGGATAACCCTGCACACTCCCAAAGACCCATGGTATTTAAAGAGGGAATGGTTACTTTGAGTGAGCATTGTATTTGGTAGCTGTTCCCAGCATCCCTTGCACGAAGTGCTGCCTTCCCCCAGCATTCTTCCTGTATTACCAGGTACAATTAGGCTGTAACTTTTCAATGGATGTGGGTCACCTGAGCAGCACTGCCAGATGGGTAGGTGTCTGGGTCCTTTGTGGCCACTGTTTGCCCCATTCCCCACCACCCCACCACCTCCCTACCCCATACTGTCTTCAATTCTAGCCACACCAGCTTCTTCCCCTATGGGTCTCAACTCAAATATTTTCTTCAGCAAGCTTCCCCATATTCCTTGTCCACAGTAGGCCCCTACCTCCTCTTTTAAAGATCATCATGCCACCCTGTGGAGTATCAGTATGATTCATCACAATCTAAAATGAGATTTCAAACTTATCTGCTTCTTATTTAGGACTCATGTCATCCCCTCTCCAGAAGGACATGGCTTTCCTGTGCATTGTGATACTTCCCTGCACACATATGTCACCATGGCTGGCACGTAGCAGATGCTCAGTAAATATTTGCTTCCATAAATGAATAAATAAGTCCTGCCATTTGAAAAAGAACCTGGGAAATAACTGGAGCTAACCGGGCAAGGGCACACATGCCAGTATTGTTCATAAGAGGGGAAAAATATAATAATTTAAATAGCCAACAAAAGAGGATCGTGTCAATCAGGGCTTTGGCATGATTAATTATTAAATGCTATTTAGCATGGATGAGCTAGTTATTCAAGCACTGGTGTGGAAAGATGCCCAAGATATTATAACAAAAGCAGGTTACAATATGCATAAGCATGATTCATTGACAGCTTTAAAAAACTTCTAATATTAATAACATGCATACATATATGCATAAAAAACTTAAATGAGAGCAAAGAAAATTTGAGAAAAAGATGGTCAGGGCCCCAGCCCCATAGCTTTAAACTGTGTTTACTTCTGAGGCAGGTGGTATGATGTATTTCAATTGATTTCTTTTGTTCATATTTTCTGATTTTTAAATAATGAATGCATATTGCTTCCATAATAAGAAAACGCAAGAACACAGTAGAAGGAAGAGCAATCTGCTATTCAGATGCACATCACCTACTGAGGGAGGGTGGCAGAGGGCAAGGTGGAGGGGCTGGGCCCACAAAGAGCCCCTTAAGACAATCAATCTCTGGACAGACTGTTGGGAATAATGATGCTCTTTCTGTTGACCTCAGAGAAAATATACTTGTTAGATAATAAAAGCAGAAGCCCCCAGGCATATTTTTTTCCCATGGAGAGAGACCAGCTGTGCCTTCTTACATGTTATTCTCTGCTGTTATTATTTACCCCAAGCTCTGAACACAGGGCCCCACACTCAGAGAAAGGATCGTTTGCCAACACTGGGCACCTGAACTCTCAGCTCTAATCCTGGGAAGAGCTGACAGGGCCTTGGACACATTGGACACCTCATAAACATCCAGAATGGGATCCTGCCTAAGACCTCACCACTGTCTCAGGGACAGTTTCCAGGCCACGTGCCAAGGAGGGTAGGAAAGCTGCTGTATCTGGACTATATCAAATCACATTCATTGGATGTTGAAGTATCTGGAAAGTCATTTCAGCACTAAACAAAGACCAACCATAAGCACAGAGACCAAATTTGTGGATATCATGAATTAATTCAAAATGGACCAGGCTCTGTGAGATCTAGTGCAATGCCTTGGTTCTTTACTTTAGTTTCATTATCAATCAAGTGAGGCCATTGGCAGCAAAGGTTTTGCAGGGTTTATAGGCTGTGGCTCCAGGCCCTGAGGATTACTCTTCCAGGTACTTAGATTATCATCTTCTTCAGCACAAACACCAGGAGCTCAGCAAAAAAGTACATCCTCATGGGCTAGTCTGAGCGTTGTGGATTTCCTGAGGGAGGTGACAGCTAAGCATTGCTAAGGTGGCTGGGAATAGCATTGGGCACTGATGTGTATCTTCCCCCTTAAGCAAGGTGAAGTGCACAGAGAACCCCCTCTTCCAGATAAGCTGTAACCATGGGCAATTTTCTGGGACTCCAAGTTGAGGGCAGGTTTGTGAATTCCAAAGCACCAAATTATCAACAGAAGTCTTCACAAAGCCTACACCATATTATGTGGCTATCAACAGCAATGTGTATGATGCTGGACACAGTCACTGGGGAGTTCTTTCAGGAGAAGCAGGGGTGGGCTGGAGTGGGATCAGGAGTGGGGGATCTGGATACAGAAAGAAGTCTGCATCAGGTAGCAGTGTGGGTTCCATGTCAGCTGCATGACATTGCCTGTGAATTCACTGTAAGTCCAGAGTCTCAGGCCCAGCCAGACCTACTGAATTAGAAACCCAGCAATAGCCTGGCAGTGATGGTCATGCCTTTAACCCCAGCACTTGGGAGGCAGAGGCAGGTGGATCTCTCTGAATTTGAGGCCAGCCTGGTCTACAGAGTGAGTTATGGGACATCCAGAGTAACCCTGTCTCAAAAACCAAAAACCAAACCAAACCAAACCAAAACAATAAAAAGAGGGGAAAAAAAAGAAAAAGAGAGAAAGCAAGGAAGGAAAAAAGGAAGAAAGAAAGAAACCCAGCAATATGTGACTAACAAGCCTTCCAAGTGACCATACGACACAGCGTTAGTGGAAGGCAAGGGGGCTATACAGTCATATGGCATAGGAGGTTCAAATCCCAGTTCCCCTACATATCTAGGAACTCAACACGGAATTGCTTTTCTCGTCTATAAAATGGGCATCATTAATCTAGAAGGATTATTGGAGTGACAGACTCCAGTAATGATCTATATTGAGGGCCTGTGCTACATACCAAGAAATTATTTCTAAGCCAGAAAGACACTAGAAGGAAACTGATGAACAACAGCAGTGGGTGTAGGAGAAGATGCACGGTTGCTGCCTTTTCTCCCCTTTGTCTCCAGTTTTTAAACTTTTGCAGTCTCGTTACTCTGAACGCCAAAAAGGAGACGTGTAGCACCATGAATCCCCATGGCTAAGGCACTTTTCTGGGGCTGCAGCCATCATGAGGACGTGCAGCAGGTGCTCTGTCATTAATCCATCAGCAGCGACAGCCTGCAACGCTCTGTCAGGGTGTGACATATTTCAACACCAATCAAGAAATGAGCTTGCAAGCATGCCGATAGCTAATCAAGGCTGCAGACGGGGACACACTCTGGCACACTTGTTAATGGCATTCTCCATTAAACTAGAGCCGCCCAGGTGTAAAATAGCTGCCCTGATAGGAGACTGAGTGAGCATGGGGAGAGGGGCAGACAGACAGCTGATGGGCTTTCCAACACTATTTCACTTAACTACCACACGACAGACTATCCCTCAGAACAGTTTCTAGTGTTTAAAAATATGTCACAAAATTGACATCAAGGACCTTGCTTGATACACTGACAGGGTTTTACATTTTTATCTTTAAATATTTCCCAGTAGGTGAATTACCCAAATTAGTCAATAATAGAACCCAAAATGACTATGTTTAGTCAATTGACTGTGACACCAAACTGCCCGACCACATGAACCATCTCTCCCTCAAAGCCATTACAACCTGACTGTCTACAGGCCCTGAAAGGTTGGTTTTGATGGAGAGTCCCAGCAGAAGGTCATAAACTCATAAACACGGGATGTGGACATGCAGAATACTCCCACCACACACCTCACACCCCACAAACCTTGTAAAGAATGCAAAGTTACCGTTAAAGCCTGTATGTTTCAAAATGTTACTTCAATCATTTTTTTTTTTCTTCAGGACACATAATTTAAAGCAAGCCTTCCCACCATGGACATTTATTTTAGCAGTCCAGGCTAAAGCCATTCAGGAAAGAGGGATTTTTTTTAAACAGATTCATTTATTTCCTGTGATAACAGTCATATTGTTTTATTCACCTCCATTTTGGTGTAAACATAGCATACTGTAAAAATATCTACCCTAGAACAGTCCTTCAGAAGAGTCTTTTAAGAGCAGTTTCTGAAGCTTTCTATTGTGTAAGTAGCTAATGCCCTAGTGTGACATCTCAGGGAACCTGGTCTCTAAGTAGGTCCTCAGTTTGGGAAAGAGGGTAGGGATACTCTGCAGTCACCTGACAAATGAAACCCTAGATCAAAAGACTTGAGTGTGATTTTATAAATAGCAAAAGAAATCAAGTCCATACCACACTGTAAAAACAAGCAAAACTTTTCTTTTTAAAGACAGAAAAGAAGATGGTCTTACATCAGAATCTTCTCCTAACATCAGATATAGCCCTTGTAGAAATTAGAATCCTCAGTTCCTTATGGTGCACATCACCCTCACGTCACCTTCATAGAAAATTGTATTACTTCTGCTAGAACACAGAAGCCTTCAGAAGGGCCATCAGCTGTAGCTGGGACCAGCTGTGTTCTGAGATCTTGGCACAAGGACCTGGCAAGGTTGTCCTTTGCTGTCCTGGTGGCTATTCCAGCTACATTTGCTTCTCAGGCCATGTGCTCCATGGGATGTCTACAACCTGTGGGCCATTTAGAGACTCGTGACCAGGATGTTAAGAGGCCATGAAAACTTAGTATGAAGAGCAGGAAGGGGTGACATTATTACAGCCTTGGCATTATTTGCAGCAGTGGAGCGGGCACTGTCACTGTCTACACAGGTCTGAAAGTTGATCCTATGTATGGCAGGTGATCCACGGGGCAGAAAGAACTAGAAGTGGAGACACCGATTGGGAGGAGAGACTTCTCCTTCAGACTAGATCTGCAGGAATGGGCTAACCAGGCAGCTTGATCTCATCCCTGGAGGTGACCAGCAGGGGTGGGGAAGTCACTTGGCAGGAGAGCCTGTAGGGAGCCTGTGAGTCAATGATTCTATAAATAATGGTATCTTGGATTGATACATTTGAGGATGGGCTGTGGCAGGTCAACCAACTGGAATAGATACAAATAAATGTCCCTGCAGGATGGGTCACAAAATACCTACAGAGCCCTGACCACAGTAGTGTCTGCAGCTTTTGAGAAATTCCCTTTGGTAGCACAGCCTGCTTCTCACTTCCAGGCTTTCCATCGGGGTCTGGGCTGTGATTCCCAAAAGCCTTTCCCATGACCCGGAGGTCACCTCCTCACATTCGAAGCATTTCCAGGACACAGGAAGGGTACCATTGTCCTTTGTGACCAGCACTCTTTAAATTCAAGCGTTCCTGCCCTAGGCCACTCTTCCCTGGAAGGTTCCCTGGAAGAAGGCACATTTGGGATGTTATTGGATTTTGTTTAAGGCCCTGGGCAATCTCTTCCCACCTCAAAGCTTTGATTTGTTTCTTAATAAAATGGAGAGAGCTTGCTCAGTGACCAGTGTTCTGTGATCCTTTCCCACTTGCACAAATGGTGCAGGGGATGAAATCTTGCCTGGATGCTGATGTCCTGCCAAGTCACGTGACAGCCATTTCTCAGAAATGACTTTGCCTGCCCTGGGTATTCCCGAACAAATCTAAGGCAGGCTGGCAAAGAAGCTTATCTGAGATCATCGGGAGAATGCTCCTTCCAGACTGCTGTGTGTGGGGTAGCTTCATCCATCTGTGACTTTAGCGCTCTCTCTCTGCCTTTCCAACGGGGCAGAATGTAGGACCGGGTCCTGTGATATTCCTGGGGTTTGCTTTCTTCTAAGAATGCCCTTTTCATTGTGATTTGCTGGGAGGAAATGAGGTATAGACAATGTTATAAATGCCCTCACCTCTGCTTAGCTTTTGGCATTAATTGCTGGGTCTGGGTATAGTAGGTGGTGGCTGACAGGCATTTTCCAGAGTGCAACGAGGAAGTCATTTTCTCCATGCTGTGCAGGTATGGTACCTTCTCTGTCCTCACCCATTTTTCCTTGCCCTCAATTCCTACCAAGTGTCCCAGGTTTTGTGTTTCCAGATTTCTAATCCTGTTTTTGACAAATGAGTTCCTCTCATAGTCATTTATAATTTTATAAACCCCTACAATTAAAAAAAATCATTTTCTCATTTTTTCACGGCTTATGTTAAAAAGACTTTAAGCTAAATATTTTATAAGAGTATATTATTCAAAGATTATATTAAATGAGCATTAAAAGGCTATCTTTATTACAGTTCATTACATAGGGGCATATTTCAACGTCTTCCATTTAATAAGTTACACACAACATTCTATTTCCTTTAAGCTAGTTGTGCAAGAAAGGTTGAATTTGTTGACAAATTTTTTAAAGTGATACTTTTTGTTCTGGGACTGAGCTATATCTAAGACATAATTAAAGCTTAATTAGATGTACCAGCTTCAAGTGTAAATTCACAAACTACTTGTGTGACCTGATCCTCAGAATATGTGTATCTTGTGCTTCAGAAAATTCAACCATGATGTTTTTGCAACATTCAAGCTATCTAAATGAAAAGATAACACAAAATTCAGAGGCAGTCATACATTCTTCTAAATGACACATGTCAATCATAATTTTTCTTTCATCAATAAAAAGGCAAATGAAATGATCTATGTATTACCTGCCTGTTCTTTCCCCCAGCCTCTGTCTTTTTCTTCATTTGATGTACTAAAGGCATCTCAATGACCTACATAAGGACTTGGATCAGGTGATCCTAACTTATGGAGCTGGTAAAAATAACCTTGAGGTGAATTTGCAGAATTATCATTCCTTGGCTCCTCATTAATTTGGGGATGGCTCAACATAAACTCTGTATGTTTCCCGTCTTTGTCACTTTTTATTGCTGAACCAGTTTGCCTGCAAACAAAACCATATCCAACAAATAATAAAGACAACAGCATTTGGCAGCCAAAATGAACCAAAGTGATAAACTAATTGGTGGGTGGGTCCGATTTCCATTAGCTGTGCGGTTGCACATACACACAATCGCTGATGCAGACACACACACAGGTAAACACAGCTGTGCACAGAGGCCACCCAAGTTTGATTTTAAGTGCAATTATACATATACATACATATGTCTGTATGTATATAAAATATATACATATATGTGTGTGTATATATATATACATTTTGTAGATTTTGATACATACTTTGGGTCTAATGCATTTCCCACCTTTCTAAACAGCATCTGTTTAGAACTGTTCTGACATTTGTTCTTGAACTGTTGAGTCCATACATTCTTAGCTAAAGAATGGATGGGTAGTGCTGTCATTTAAAACAGGAAGAGCAAGGCCAGTGATGCTGTCCTTCAGGGAGCAGATGGCAAGTCAGGCCTGTGGTGGGTGAGAGGTATGGAGGTCCAGGCAGAGGCAGGGAGTGAGAGAGGGGTAGAGCCATTAGTTTACATCACCATAGTGATGTAAGATGGTAAGCAGGTCTAGGAGAGGTTTGAGCTGTGACCTGGTCTAGAAAATGGACTCTGGATGCCGTATGGGAATGTGCTAGGTAGAATGGTCCCAGTACCTCGAGGAAAGCTCTGCCTTCTTCCTCAAAAAGAAACAGGTACTGTTATTGTGTCTTTCCCATTCCTGCCAGAACCTGGGTGCTGGAGGTCCAGAACTGTCCTGAGGCTGCATAGGGCTAGGATGCTTTAGGAAAAGGGCAGGCCTTAACTACTACTTCAAGCAGCCAACTCCCACGTACTCAAGCTAGGAAATGTATGTCCTTGGTGTTCCCACCCCTACCTCTGAGGTCAAGCTTCTGTGTCTAACCTAGTCGCCATTGACACAGCCCCAGCTGAAGGGGAGTGGAGTATCACAAAATCAGAGGCTGTTTCCTTCTGAAGGAGACACTAAACCAGAATTCTCTAGATCCTCTGAGGATGCAGGAAGACACATTAGTGTGCAGCAGCTTAGGAAATTCTCAAAGAGGATGTGAATGCAAGTGCCTGAGCAGTGTAGGTCCAGACAGAAGCTGGCCTGGCTCTGAGGTCACATGTCTAGGCTGAGCCGTGACAAATGACAGTCATCTCTTATGTCTCCAATGGAGGTCTGCTCACCCCAGCTCAGCATAGCAGCCTCTGGCATTCCAAAGGGAAAAAAGGAGAGTATGCAGGTGGGTAAGAACCTCAAAACAGCTTCTCTGGGGGTCACAGTGAAATGCACAACCCAGCTGAGGCCTGTGGCTCCATGACAGGCTGTAAACTCTGTTTGGCCATGCCTTCTCCCTCACCTAGGTCACCTAGGTGGTTACCACTTGGGCTGTGCCACAACAGGACCAGAGTCTTTAGGTAAGCCCCTCCCTCTCAGTCACCCCAAAACACATAATCACCCCCTTAGGATTCGGTGTGGGTCCCCTCTACCAACAGACTTTAGCTCCACATATCTCAAAGGCTCAGCTGACCCACTTCTTCCCAGGCCTTCCCACCCTTTGGCCCAGCCAAGCATAAGCTAAGCACCTCCTGATTTATCTACAGGGCTTTAGTCCCCAGCATGTTCTGCTTACCCCTGCAGTTATAGCCTGGGGCCTAGCTGAGTCTCCTTTCTCAGATGATGGCCCCCAAGGTCCTGAAAAACAATCAGTAGAGCCCATTTACAGGCTGCCTTTGCTGAATGACTAGAGTTTTTCATTTTCTAAGAAACTGGAGCACAAGTGGCTGGTTGGCATTTTACAGACAGAGGTGTGGGCGAGTGACTGTATCCCTCACAGGCCTGGCACAGTACAAACAGAAAATTAGAGGCTCCCAAAGGGGTGAGACGTCATCAGTTAGGTTAAGGAACCAGGCCCCGTCTGCCTGCCTGCCTGCTCTCCTGTTCATACATTTACACAGACACACTCACCTAGAGATAAAGACACTCATGAAACACACAGACATACATAGATAGACACACTCATACATAGACACAGATATACACATTCACATAGAAAGAAGCACACTGATGCATATATATAGTCATACATAGGCAGACACTCATATACATGAATACACATGTACACAGATAACACTCATTCACACACAGAAGCACATATGACATATGCATATACTTATAAATACACAGAGAAACACAGACACTCAAACATACTCGGAGACACACTCATACATAAACACCCATATAACTTGGTTTATGTCCTGTGCTGGCTAGCCTTATGTCAACTTGATACAGCCAAGAGTTATGCGAAAGGAGGGCATCTCAACTGAGAAAAAGCCTCCATGAGGTACTGATGTGAGGCATTTTCTTCATTAGTGATTGATAGGGGAGGGCCCAACCCATTATGGTGCCATCTCTGGGTTTGGTGGTCCTGGGTTTCATAAGAAAGCAGTGTGAGCAAGCCAGTAAGCAGCACCCCTCCATGGCCTCTGCATCAGCTTCTGCCTCCAGGTTGCTGACCTCTTTGAGTTCCTGCCCTGATTTCCTTTACTGATGGACTACAATGTGGAAGTGTAAACCAAGTAAACCCTCTCCTCCCCAACTTACTTTTTGGTTATGGTGTTTTGTTACAGTAGTAGAAACTGTCAGACATGTACTTAAATACACACACACACACACACACACACACACACACACACACACACACACAATCATCTAATAAAGCTTTATTCCCAACACTCAGGACAAGCAGAGCCCTCTTAGGAACAGAAATCTCCTCTTCTTCCTTGGAGGAGTTAGCAAGGAGACAGAGGATTGCCTAGAACCTGATGCAATTTACCTTCTAGCAGTGGATAAACTACAGAGCTCTAAGACCCAGGTGTCCAGGAGACACCACAGATTGGGTATAGCATCCTTAACTTCACTGAGAAGATAACTAGGACTGAGTGGTCCAAAGGACCTGACACAGGATGAAAAGAGCATAACTCAGAGTCTCAAAAAATACATCAGCCTGGCCCTGGCCCACCTTCAATGGCCTCTATCAGAAGCGACAGCCAAACTGGGTAGATCATTGTGGGCTCAAATTCTTTCATGGTTCAACTCATTAATCAGTTGGGATTTAAATAAAGGGATAACTAAAGAATGCATGTTATACACAGGACATGTGATGACTGCCCTAACTTGAGGCCCCAATGAGGAAGAGAACTCAGCAGTGCTGTGGGAGTCCACAAAGATTTCAGCTCATGGCTTGTTTCCATTTTGATTCAAGGTCAAAGAATCCAAGCTTGTTTTTCCCAGGAAGGCTGCATAATAGGATGCTTTGGCCAAAGGTATGGTTAGCAGGTGTCTATGTTTGAGAACTGAAGAAGTGTTTACACCTGTCTCTAATTGCCCCTCCTCTTTGCTGAGTTTAAAAAGCCCAGGAACAATAAATCTGGCCTGCTACAGTTTTCTGTCCACATCTAATTCTTTCTGTCTCTGTAATTTCTAATCCACACTCCCCGCTCCAAACGCTGGGGTGGCAGCCAACACTGCAAAAAGAGGCAGACAAGAAGGGACCATGGTTGGGCAAAACTGTCTTGGCAATCAGTCCACTGCCCTACAGGCACTGAGGAGAGGCCCCTGCATCATAAACGTCACCCTAAAGAGCTCAGTCATTTAACTAAACAAACCAACTGGCAACAGGAACAGTACAAGCAAGATACGACATGAAAGGGTAGGTAGAGAGTGTTGATGTCTGTAAGCAGAGCCCTGGGATAAAGACACATGAATGTCTATAGGCAGCAAAGGGGACCAACAAGAGGATCTTGTCCTTGGAGGGATCAGACTCCAGCCACTGCTGAAATCTGGCATTCCACAGAACAAGCTCTTTCTCCATGTAACCTATATGAATCTTGACTCATTTGTCATCTGGGGCCCCCTTATGGTGAGAATTACAGAGGTGGCAGGAATGTGGCAAGAGACCAGAGTATTTGGGGTGGGGCTGGGAGGGGGTGTCATCAAGCAATGTGCTGGGTGAATTCCTGCAGTGAACAGTTATGCACTGACTTTCTGTGATGGATCACGGGGGAGACAGTGTGGGTCAGTGGGCAGAACTGGACAGGAGAGGGCATGGACTGAACAGGTGGGGTTCTTCAAGGGCATGTGATCCCAAGAATCTCACAGTGTCTGAAACTGTGGGATACTAGGTGCTGAGATCATCTACATAGTGCCTGGGCAGTCAGATAATTCAAGCTGGCCATATGAGGAGCCCAGATCTTAGGGTATGGGAAAACATTTTGCATTCAAGGATAAACAACAACACAAAAATCAACAAACATACATCTAACCTCCATGAGCATTTCCTATGAGGCCTCTGAGGCTGAGAGAGACGTGAAAAGCTGCCCAGGCGCAGGAAGAGCAAGCTTGTACAGGTATTCCAACTCTAAACAAAGGAATTGGTCCCCAATCTTTTTCTCTCAGTGAAGTAAACACAAGCTAGTCACAGAATCCTTGGAACTGAGGCAATGGTGGCTGACAGAAAAAAAAAAAAAAAAATCCCAGCCACTCCTCAAAGTGCAACCTGCCGGAGCTTTTCAGCAGGACTGGAAGGTGCTAAACTGAGCCCTGGGCACCTCATTAAGGTTACTGTTCTCCTGAATAGTCACTTGGCTCAACATTTTTCAGGGAAAGGGCAATTAAAACTCTATTCTAAATGCAGTAAAGACATACTTTTAGAAAGAAATTGAGTAGACATCCTGAAAATAACATAAAACACCCAAACCCCACAGTGATTAAAAGAAAATAAATCAAGTACAAATATGACATGGACAGGACAGTGGAGCCTTGTGGCCCCATGTAGTCACACTATCCCCGGTGAGGCCCAGAAGAGGGTGAACAAGCGGTTAATATTGAGGTTGTGTGTACCCTACCTGGGATCCTCCAGCCAGGGGGTGTCATTAGGGACATGGTGTCCTCACCTTAACTCTGCTTTCCCTGTCTCCAGATGTGGTAAGAGTGATGCAGAGAGAAAGAAAACACAAACAAAAACAGCCAGGGGAAATCTGTGAGGTGGCTTGGGGCTGGGTGGAAGGTAGAGCTGGTATCCATAGACAGAAGAATTCAAGCCACAAACTGAACTCCTGGAAGGTCTTTGTTGGCGGTGAGTCACAGCAGCCACCAAATTTAGAAGCCTGGTTCTCTGACTGAATGCACTTTAATTTAGTTGGTAAGAGAGTTAAAAAAACAAACCAAAACTTGATGGTAAGTGGGACAGGACAGAGGTCCTGATGCTGGGAGAAAGGGAAAATCCCTTTACAACCTGTAGATGCTTTTATTCTTCTTGCTCTGCTATAGTTTGGATCTGAAATGTGTCCCTGAAGTCCCTGTGAAGGCTTTGTCTACAGCTAAGTCACTATTGGCAGGTACTGGGAGCTTTCAGAGGCGGAGCATAGCAGGAGGTCTTTTGGTCTCTGTGTGCTGTTGGCGGGGACTGTGGGGCCCCAGACTCTCAGCTTCCTCTCCATTTTCCTTCCAAGTTATTAGGAAGTTTTGTTATATCATGTGTTGCCCATCATGGTGTAATACCTACTCAGACTCAAAGGCAATTGGACCAACTGAGTCTCTGGGACCCTGAGTCAATACACTGTTTCCCTTTCCAACTAGATTATCTCAGGCATGTGTTCAGGGACAGAACGCTGGCTTACACGGCCCATTTGTGGAACTAGTGTCAGACTAACATGACTATCAGAGGTCAGGGAAAGGGGCCCTGGAGTTTTAAGACTGTCTATGATGCAAGCATTGATATTTTCTTTCTCTTTTAATCTCCCTAATACCCCTAAGGTAGAAGGTGTGACTGTCCCTGTCTCACAGATGAAATAGCTGCACTTGGGAATTAAGCTGCTAACACACTTGGCGGGGCAGTGGCTGCAACCCCATTCTCTTCAGCACGTTGCATCCCCTGCTGGAGTCTGTGCTACCCCGCACTGGTTACTGTTTAGCACAGGCTAAAATCTAAACAACAAAGAAAGTTCCTGCATCAGCAACAGTCTGTGGAGAAGAAAGCAGCATTAACAAATGCCTGATTACTGTAAACCAGCCCCAAAATGCCAGGCTACTAAATCATGCTGAGGCCTAATATTTCCAAAGCAAAGCACTAGGTCTGCTGGTTCCTGGCAGTTTCCTGTGAGGCCCTGCTATGGGCCACAGGTTGATGCTGAGGGTAGGGGAGGCAGAAGGTTGGAAGGAATTAACTCAGAGACCCAGTTGAAGACAGCCAACTATGGGATATTCCCTTTCCAAAGTGGCTGGACACACCAGAGCCTTTGCCCAATCCATATTAGTATATGGGATCAGGCTGTAGGTTATTTGAAGACACAGGTGGGATGTGAAGGGAGCACAGATGGGAGAGTGGGCTGGGAGGGCAAGGTCTCTTTCATTTTGGAAAACTCACCGCTACAGTGAGCAGGCAGGATTATACTGTGGTGTGTATGGATTAATCTCCTCTTCAGTGGGCTCTCTTGGTGTGTCCACATTGTGCTGGGGTTGGGTAGAAAGGAACAGAGCAGACCTGTTCTATGTACTCACAGTCCAAATCACAAAAGGAAGGTCTGCCTTGTTTTCACAGGAGAGGAATGCCAATGGCTTGCTTTCCAAATGGGTTTCCGAAGCTGTCACAGTGAGGTATCTGGAGAGGATCTATGTCCCAGATGGATGGTTTTGGCCATAGGTAAATGAGAAGGAACAAGTTCAGGGGTGGGGTTGTTCCAAACCCAAGGACGGCAGTGACAAGAAGCATGTGTAGTCTGAGGGGGCTGGATGTGGGAGTGAGGCGGAGGAAGGGTCCAGAGTTTTTTAGGAACACAGATGAAAAGAGACTGGACATGAGACTGAGAAGAGAGAGGTTGAGATGTGTCACAGAGTTGAAATGGAGATGCTAATGGGATCTTCCCGGAGACTGTGGCAAGTTTGAGTTAATAGTAAAGAGTGTGTTGAAGAGTAAGACTTGGTGACAACTCTTGGGAGCATGGACAAGGCTCAAGGATAATACACAGGGTAAAAGAAGAGAGATGGAGTTTCAGACAGGCAAGAAAAGTGAGCCTGGCCAGGAGGGTGTGGAGCATGAAGCAAGCAACATGTCTAGATATTTACCACACTAGATGGGTAGTATTAAACAGCTCCTAGAGGAAGCCCATACATGCCTAGGCAGTAGGTCTAGTGACAGACCATTGGGATATTCTTTTTTTTAAAATTTTTTTAAACTTTTTTGTTTATTTGCCTTGGTGTTTGCCTGGAACTGGAATTACAGACAGTTGTTAGCTGCCATGTGGGTGCTGGGAATTGAACCCCATTCCTCTGGGTTGAGAGTCAGTGCTCTCAACTGCTGAGCCATCTCTCCAGCCCCAATTGGGATATGCTTAAATGACACAACATGAACCTCATAGGTCAAAGGAGCCTGGAGCCCTCCAGCCAGGACTAAAGTTATACACTATCTCTTGTTTGCATAACTTGGACTTGAGGCCGGACTCTGCCATCAACTCACCCACTGGGAGACTCTCTGTCTCTATGGGTTAAAGTTTCTGAACTTGGGAAGATTATAGTATTTGAGAAGACAATAACTTCCTTCCAGTCTACAGGTAGAAACAGAGAAGAAATAAACATGCTCCCTTGCGGACTCTGGACATCCCCAGGGACCAATAACTATAGTGGCACACCTCTAGCAGGCACAAGAGCTGGTTCTTGAGTGTTCTGCACGATTTGAGGTCTGCGTTCAGAGAGTTGGCTTGATCAGTTTCAATCCTCACCTCCCAGTAATCTCTTCCTGGTTGCTGGTTACACATTTTCTTCTTGCTTTCTTAGTCACTGCTCACTACGACCTTGAACAGTGAGTATTATTTGCTTATCAGAAATAGGACTGGAGAAGGCTTCATCACTCATAGAAGTCTGTTCTCATAAGTGGTTGCCTTGGAATTTAGACACAGCTAGTCTGGCACTCAAACCTTCAGTCTTCTGGGTCTCGTGAGCTAGCAGACTTTTAAAGCATCTGGGGATGAATAGGAGGTTTTTAACATTGAATCTGGCAAAGTAACAATCCCTTGTTAAACATCAGACAGCTACTCATCTTATTAGAAGAACACTCTCACCACTCACGCATGCACACTCAGACTCACACATGCAAACAGCAATCCTGTTTGCATCCCCCGTTTCACTAATTTGACACATAGACACACTTTGGAGCAGATGCCGATGACACAAAGGAGGATGAACTGTGTGTGGCATGATTGTGGGGGCAGTACCCACAGTCATGGGACTAGTGTGCTGGTGGCACTTACTGGTAGTCTTGAGGTGGGGTGGGGCAGCAAAAGGGACTTTCACTGGGCCAGATGTAGGAGTGCCTGGGTGTCAGTCATTCTTGGCCACATAATTAATGAGCCTGGTGCTTTACCTTCCTCAAGACCCTGGGCTGCCTAATATCCTTATAATTCTCCTTTCTGCTTCAGTTAGCTAGAATCCGTTTCTGTTGCTTGCAACAAAGAGTCCTGACTGATAGGACACAGTCAGAACAAAGGCCAGCACTTCAAATGCAGTGCATTTAGTTTTACAGAAATTGCAGTGTCTGTATTTTTCTGCTTTGGCTGCAGACCCATCTGAGACAGGCCGGGTTCTACAGACTAGAGTCTGAGGCAGCCCTAGTCTGCCTCTCTAAAAGGAACCAGAACCAAGTGTTTGATAATAGGTAAAGTATCACTAGTCCTTGTAAAGCCTATGGTAAAGGCTTCAGCTGGCCTCTCTAGCCCTCCGCAAGATCCCCAATCTCCTGCTCTGCCCTTTATTTGAGAGGGGGTTTCCACTGTTTATGGACAGTCAGCACACTTTTCTCCAGGACTAACAGTATCCACACCCACTTCCTCTGCTCCTGTTCTCTCTCAAGCTCCTGAGCTGTTATCCTAGCCTTGCTCTCTGCATGAATTCTCTGCTTTAAATTGTCTTTATGCCAATAAAAGATCCCCTCAGAACCAGCCAACTTGTCTGTCCAGCCTCCCTGAGCCTTCCATGAAAGAGACAAGAGGCTTTGCTCATCCATTTGGGACCCACCTTCTCTTCTGTCTTGGTGAGATGGAGAACAACCATCTCTGTCCTCGGCAGGAGGATGCTTCAAAGACAATTAAGTTCCTCCTCAGCCTCTTTCTTGTGAAATGAAATTATCCCTAATCCTTTATCCTGTCTTCAAGAGTTCTATTTTCCAGTCCTTTTATGGAGTGGACTCCATCCAGGGAACTGCACCGCCAGATGGGCCAAGGAGCCCAGGCATGGGGTTTACAGGCATCCCTGAGAACAGCAAGTCCTTCTCAGACCATTTGCCAAGTGAAATGACCTTGCTTTTGAACAACAGTCTCAGTTCACCATCTCTTAGCCCGATGCTACATCACCTCACGGCCGAGCGCCAGGTTCCACTGAACCCACGAAGGAGGAGGGTCAGCTCCAGGTGGGGGAGTATAACCATGAACAAAACAAAGACCACCAATGCCACGCTCAACACTGCTTTTTGTGGGAAGGAGATGAAAGATATAAACAGGGAATTGATGGCGAAAAGGAATAGATATTTTGGAATAAAACTACCTAGTCATAAAGCTAGGGTTTTCATCTTTATGTCACTTGTTTGCTAAAAAGTGGGGAGCCATGTTATTCTCCTGTCTCCTCTTACGCCTTGATTTAGGGAAGACATAGGAAGAGGGAGTCTTAATAAGGAAGTGGGTAATTACATATATTCTTAAGTCTCTTGCCAAGGCACATGTGTAGAGGTCAAAAGATAACTTTAAGTGCTGGTCCATGCCTTGTACCTTGTTTGAAACAGGGCACCACTGCTGTTTTCAGCTACATGCACCAGGGTATCTGGCTTATGAGAGTCCACAGATTCTCCTGTGGTCTCCTCCCAAGTTGTTATAGAAGTATTGTGATTAAAGGTATGTGCTATCGAGCCCAGATTATGAGTGAGTTCTGAAGACTCAAAGTTGGACACTCATGTTTGTGTGAAAAGTGTTGTGCTCACTGATCAATTCTCTAGTTGTTATTCTTAATTAACATCCTTCCAGTTCAGTGTAGTGGGAATGATAATATCATGGCAATATGTCCATGGGTCTGGAGTGACAAGCTCTTTATCACAGAGAAATAGAGTCACACAGCATCGGGGCATTGTTAGAGCAGAAATAGTGGACCTGGTACACAACCTTTCAGTAGATACTTCTCCATTCATGGACCAGTCTTCATGATTAGCATCTTTAGAGAGATGGGTCTTATGTGGCCAGCTTGATGCTGGTGTGATTTTGTAGATGAATTATCTTTACTTAAAAATGATCCCTAACATGACATCAAGAAGCTACTATAATCTTTTTATTAGAAAAAAATCTTACAACTTACCTACAGCCCACAAGTCACTGGTCCTGACTCCTTCATAATTCTACCAGTTTCTTAAATGCATCCTGGGCCTCACCTTTCACCCAAATGAATAGAGAACTACAGGTGTTTTCCTGAAGGCAAACAAGAAAATTGCCCAAAGAACCAAGTAATCTTCAAATGTCAAAAACATCTAGTGTGTGAATCACTTTTAAGTAAGAGCATGGGAATTTGGCAAGGTGACAAGCGGTGATTTACAACATTAAAGATGACTTAGAAACAGCCAACCAGTCAGAAGGAGAGGAAGAAGGGTACCTGAGCTGGTCCAAACCTGCCATCTTCCATGACAGGCCCAATACTGGCCATTTTCCCATTTGTGAATGGATACCTAAGTTGTAAGATATCTGAAGAGGAGACAAGTGATTCTCAGATCCACTTACGGATCCCTCGGGCCAGCCTTGTCAGCCTGGAAGAGAATTTCCGCAGTACTAGCCTTTGACCCCTGCATTAGCTTGAGGCTGGCACTCACTTCTTTCTCTACCATCTGATGAATGCAGGATGATTCTCTTTTAAAGAAACAGTGAAATGCTTTTTGTCCAGATGCAGGTGTTTGGGAAACTTTCCAAGATGCATCTGGTCCCCTATGATGTTCACTGTCCCTGATTCTCATAGCTCTACCCTAGCTCTAAGAATTCTGGGCCTTTCTTTTAAGATTCTAATCCTCTTCTTTCTCCCCAGCTTTGGAGGGTGACCCGCCTATCAGTATTGGTAGACTTCTATGCTGTGTGCCCTTCTCTGTGGTCCAAGATGCATCCACTCTGTTGGGACATGGATTTATATCAACAGCATGGACTTGTGGGCATTAACTCTGAAATTCCTCACCCAATGACCTGATCCCTCGAAACCATTCAGCATGCCAGGCCTGGCTGGCATCATTCAGAGTGCTGGAGGAAGACCAGCTCCAACTGTCCTAGGTCAGAACCCTCTGACATTCCCTCAGGAACCTAAAAGGAACTAAAGGTCATGCCAATGTCAACGTGAGTTGGAAAACATTCATGACTAAAATTTTGGCTCCTCTGGAGGTTTTTACAAGTCTGACCTGAGCCTGTGCACTGGCTTTAGTGTCTCAGATTAGAATCTATCTTCATGTTGCCAGAAGAGCCTGAGAAGACCCTCCGAATCAATCACTCAACATTGCTGACACTTGGGAGCTGCCATTTTCACATCTGGGGACAGTGATGTGAGACGTTATCAGTACCTATTAAAATCCCAGCCCAAGCCTTCATGCCCCAGTGCAAGGAGAGGGAGGATATTTTTGTCTTCTTTCATCCTCTGACAGCAGGAAGGGATGAGACTGAGAAAACTCTTCCGGCATATGTAGCAGAAGGAAATCAGCTGACCTCACAGGGCTCTTCTTAAGGTCTTGATTTAACAGCTCACTTTGACTGTTTAGAAGTCATACTCCCACATCTCTGTATCTTCACCATGACCAGTCGCCTGGCCCCTTGCTTCTCCTTGTACACCCCTTTCCAACTGACATGATATACTCCGGCCACTACACATTCCCTGAGTGCCTAACCCTAACCCTACTTCTTACCCCTGGCCCCTTGTTAATCACACACAGCCTTAGCTACCTGCTGCTCAGCTGAATGGTTACTTTCTCACAAGGGATTTTGGGTACCTTTCCATTTCAATATTTGTTACATTAATATCCTAATCCCATCAGTTTTTGTCTTTTATCTCCTGCCTTGTACTAGATTGTGTGTGTGTGTGCATGTGTTTGTGTGTGTTCACCATTTTTTATTCATGCTGTTACACCTGCTGGAGTCCAATGTGTATTTATTGAATGCCCAATGAATAAGTGACCTCAAATTTTAAAAAACTCAATTTTATTCTTGGCCTAGGTAACAAGATATATTTTAAATATATTTAAATATATTCAATGTATTTTAAAGTTCATGGTTCTGGTCTGGGCAGGGGAAGAGAGTGAGCTTGGGATAGAGGATAAGAAGTGGAAGAATTTCCCTCTTTGAATCCAGGAGCATCCCTCAGCCAGCGACTTGGGAGTCTGGAGAATGAGCAAGAAGTGGTAGCCAGGCTATGTGGTTTCTGTGTTTCTGTCCGTTTTATTACATTTAGCCTTGTCACAGCAACATATGATAGTGGAAGGTACATAGGAAATACCCTCTTCCACGCCCAGGAAAGCATCACCTCTGGAAATTAGAGAGGGACAGTCCTTGAAGGTCAATGGGGGGTCAATAGCATGTCCTTTAGCACTTAGATTTTTCCCCAAAACTATTGTAGATGGTCTAGCCAAATGAATGTCTCTGCCCCTCCTCACTCCTGAGTGACAGTCAGATTTATACATATGCTTACCACTACCATCATGCATCTTGAGGGTTCTCAGCTCCATCCTAAATAAGGCCTGTTTCTTTTCTTGCACCGTGTGGAACTCACAGGCTGAAACTCAGGTTACCATGTCTATTAAAGACAGGTGACTTTACCACCAAGCCATCTCATCCACTCAAAGTGACATACATTCTCAAAAGCCAGCAAGATCAGTCCTTATTTTTACAATAAAGACAGATTTTTTAAAAGGTGGCCAGCAAGATTCTGCATGACATCTCCCTGTCAAATTAATTCTTTGCTTTCCCAGCTGGGTCTCAGTGGCCTCCTTTCCTTTGCTTCAATGTCTGTTAGTCTCTCCCATACACGGGTCCCTTCTGCTTAGCTATCTCTACCCTATTTCAAGCACAAAGGTTCTTAGCCTGTGGATTGCACCCTTTTGGAGGCTGAACGACCCTTTGACGGGGGTCACATATCAGATATCCTGCTCTAGCACATCTGCTCAGCTGTTACAGTTAAATCAAGGTTTAAGTCTCAAGTCTTTTTTTTTTTTAAAAAAAAAAAAAAACAAAAACTTCATTTGTTTATTTATTTGCCTTGGTGTTTGCCTGGAACTGGAACTACAGACAGTTGTTAGCTGCCATGTGGGTCCTCTGGAAGAACAGACGGTGCTCTTAACCGCTGAGCCATCTCTCCAGCCCCCAAGTCTCAAGTCTTAAATAAGTCACCATCCACTCTGAATCTAAGTCAAGGTGAGGCTCCCTGTGACAGCACAGTGTACCCTCCTCCCCGGTGTCAGAGCTGCGTGAGCTGCTCCATAAACGTGTTTCCTCCAGACTGTAAACGCCTAGACCAGTGGGTTCTTAACCTTCCTAATGCTGCGACCTTTTCACATACTTCCTTGTATTGTGATGACCCCTCTAATTTTGTTACTGTTATGAATCATTGTGTAAACGTCTGTGTTTTCCAATGGTCTCCAGGGACCCCTGCAAAAGGATCATTTAAGCCCAGGGAGGGGTCGCGACCCACAGGTTGAGAACAGCTGTCCTTGAGGGACAGTACCAGCTCTTCTTTTGTTCTTTGTCCTGTTCTAGGATCACACACAATGCTAAGCACCCAGAAGGCACTTGGGTATTTGTTGAAGAACAAAATAATAGGTTTGGGTTTTTTACTGAGAGCCGACATGCTGCCTTGCAGTCTGGATTCATAGGAGATAGTTACAACACAGAGGCATTGCTGGTGGCAACATTTTCCTTCCGAGAAAGATTTTCAAGTAGGAGAAAAAAAAGCCCAGCCTCCCCAGACTGGCATAGAAAGCAAAAGTAAAAGATGAGCTGTGTGTCCAACAGAGGAAATACACACGATAGGAACATTCAAAAGCCGTCTGTGTAAAATGTGGGGAGATGCCATCCCCACCTCAAGCCATATGCCAGGGAGAACCAGGGCAGGAGAAACCTTTTCTCTACTTCCGATAGGAGCCTTTATGTGGAGAAAGAGATAATACTAAGTAAACCCAGAAAAGGGCTAAGAATGGAGTGATCTGATAGTACAGTTACCGTTCCTTCTTCCTGGTGCTCTCTTAAGGGGTTGGTTCCCTTTGTTCTGTGAATGGCAGTTTTGATTATCTACCAGGGGTCAACCATAGGAGCAAAGATGTCTGATGTGCTCTTCATACTTAAGTTGCTCTGGCTGTGAGCATACATCTGGGCAAAATGAAACCTGATGCTAGCATCTGGAGGTTCTCTCTACTCATTTTAGGACAACCTAGAGCCAGCTCCCAGGTGATTCTTCCTGATCAGTTCTTCCCACTCTTCCACAAGGCAGGGCTGTGAACCCCAAACACCTATCTGAAGATTTCCCCCTTTCAGCCCATGCATCAGGGAGGCCTAAAAGCAAGTATTCATGATGAGATGGCATGTCCCCAAAAACCCTTTTCCAGGGCTTAGACCTTGAGTCAGAAAGAAACTGAATTGAAATGCATAAAAGACAATATTAAGAGGCCATTTGCTTCCAAAGAAGTAAATTCTTAAAAGTTATTATAACTGATTTCTTAGATGCTATGGATTGAATATACAGTAAAATTATCAGCATCTTTCCAGAGCTTTAAAAAAGTCTCGTCATCCACCATCCACTGGGCAGTGGTAGAACACACCTTTAATCCCAGCACTCAGGAAGCAGAAGCAGGCAGGTCTTTGGGAGTTTGAGGACAGTTAGGTCCACAGAGCAACTTGTGGGATAGCCAGGGCTACACAGAGAAACCCTGTTTCAAAAAAAAAAAAAAAAAAAAAAAAAAAAAAAAAAAAAAAAAAAAAAAAAAAAACAAAACTGAAATTAAAAGAAATAGTCTACGGAAAAGAAACTTCAGTAACAAAAGAAATATGCTAATAGCTTTCCTCTTGTCAGGAATGCATCATTAGAACACATGGTGGGAGAGTCAGCTTTCTCTGGCTCTGTGCTATATCCGAGGACACCGTTTTAAAGGAGTAGTGCAGAGCTCAGATGAGGAAATGCACAGATGTTTACAGAGCATATGAAAGCAGATTCAAATAAACAGAGCAAGTAAATGGAAGTGCACATTCCTGAAAGGGAAGACTCAATATTGTCGGTAGGATGTCAATTCTTTATGAATCAGTTTTATAGCTACCGTCTAATTCAGCAGACATCATGTCATGCTAACTCAAGCTATTTTTTTTTTTTTTTTTTTTTTTTAGTTTTGGATTAAAAAAAAAAGGTTCTAAAGTTCAACTGGTCTGCTAGTTGTTACAAATATGTTAGCCAAAAATTATTTCTGGAAAATAATACTGACAGAGATAGTTTGCTCTACCAGATTTTAATACACAAATAAAAATTCTGTAATTAAAACAATGTGGTTTAGTACTTGGTCAGACTGGAATCAAATAAATGGGCTAAAAATACACACTTGTTTGCCTACAAGAATTTAGTGTAAGAAAGGCAGTGATTTAAATCAGTGAGGCAAAAAAAAAAAAAAAAAAAAAAAAAAAAAAAAAAAAAAAAAAAAAAAAAAAAAAAAAAAAAAAAAAAAAAAAAAAAAAAAAAAATCCCTTCCTAATCAGAATGGCAAGAATTAACTATTAAGAAAAAATTAAATCTCTCTTATGTCTCAGAACAAAACAAGAAACCAGGACAAAAAGTTGAATGTGAAAAATGAATCCTCAAACAAGTAGAAAAAAATGCAAATATACAGAAAATGTCTAAAGCCAGGAATGGGAAGGATGTTATAGCAGAAAAACAAGAGAATCCGGCACACAGAGTGGATGAACAGGATGTAGCAAAGGCCTTCAATGTACCAAGAAGCCAAAAACGAATTTAAAAGACAAATGACAAACCAGAGAAATATTCCAGCATTACACCAAAAGGTTAATATCCTCTTATGCATAAAGAGTTCTTATAAATCAATAGAAAAAAAGGATAAATATAAATAGAAAAAAGCAAAGGACAGGAATGTCAATAAATGCTGAAACAAATGCTCTAGCCCACTGGTAATTAAGAAAGTACAAAGTGAGATCACAGATATCATTACTCACCCACCTAACAGACTCCAATTTAAAAATTACAAAAGGCAGGAGTGAGGCAAAATGGTTATCGGCTGGTGAGAGAACCTAGTCTTTCCGGGGCAATGTGGAAATACAAAACTGTAATATATGCCTGCCTCTGCTGTGGTGACTGTGATTTCCAAGAAGTAATTCTAAATAAATACTCTATAAAGTGTCCACAGATATTTGTTAAACACTATCTTATTATAGTATATTTTGTAGTAATTTTTATAGCATTAAATAACCACATTATCCGAATATCCAACAATAGGAAATTAAAACGTGGCACATTAGCATAATGAAATATACAGTCTTATAAAGATAAGGTTTCTGAATGAGTAATAACAAGGCAAAATCAATACAAGATATAAAGGAAGGAGACGCAGGAAATACAATGATACATAGTTTTACTCCAATTCTGCTGAGGGCGAAACAGTAGATTGTAAAATGTTAATTGTTTTTATCTCGGAATGGCAACATTGTGCTTGGTTTTTCTGTCAAATTTTTCCATAAAGAAGATTACTTTTATAATTAGAAAGTTACATAATTTTTAAAAGATCAAACCCTGGTGATTCTATTTCTAGAATTCTATCCAAACATGATGTCATTTAACTCTCAACCATTCCATAGCTTGGTCGTATTACTTTCATATGAACTCATACAGTCAGAGGTCCTGGTGCATCATATGGCATTGCCAAATATTGCCCTCAGAACTGGATCTTGACAGATTTGCCTGTTACCAAAATTATGAATCAAAACAATATATAAGAATAGCCACCATAGTATCACAGGAGGGGAAAACTTATATAATGTATGGGCACAGCTGAGTAATACCATGAAGGATGGGGAAAGTACTTGGCTGTCCATTAGTGATGCTTAGGAATTATTTTTAGTGATGAGATGATATTTATCTTATACCGAAGTAAAAGTGCAAGTTTCAAAAATTCATATGTAAACCTAGTACTGTTATAAAAATGCAAACCAGAGGGTTGGAAGAAAATACAATAAAATATACTAATAATAGTTATCTCCCGACAACAGGTTTACTTTACACCCAAAAATCTATATAATAGGTATCGTTTTAGGTGCCAAAACATTAATTTTAAATGGTGAGTATTTAGTCCCACCCCTCACTTCCTGGTCCTTATCAATCCCTTAAGGACAAGTTCAAGGCTTATTTCTCCCATGAAGCACTTTGCTTTGCTCAGAACAGGAAGTTCCAAGTAAAGCTTTGAGGTTGGACAGATAGTTTCACAAGTAAATGCACTTGATGGGCAAGTCTGACAATCTGAGTATGGTACCCAGATGGTGGCCAGGGAGAATTGTCCTGAAAGTTGCCCTCTGAATCCTACAAGTGCATCCTGGTGTGCCTGTGCCCACTCCCACACAAAATAAATTAATCAATTAAAAACTAACAACAAAGTAAAGCTGTAACTCGTGGCTTCAGAAACTCTCTCCTGTGTCTCTTAGACATATGGCTCTTGGACTGACCTCCTATCAGAATAATTCCCCTCCCCCCGAGTCTCCTAAACTGCAGCTGTGAACTTGGCAGGCTGGCAGAAGCGGTGCCCACAGAAACGTCATTGCCGAGTGTGGCCTGGTCCTCATGGTGGGGGACGGCAAAGATGATATCAGGAGCAGAAGCTATAGACCTGAATACTGGCTACAGACCACAGCCCACCTGCCCAGGACGAAGTAACAACAAAAAAGAGAAATGAGAAAATTCCAGACAATGTAGCAAAATTTCCAAAACACTAAATTTATCTAACTATTCTAAGTTCTGGGATTAGGCCTTTCCTGATCTTCTGCATTTTGAAATAATGAGATACAGAGGGGAAATTTTTAGCATTATTTATCAAAATGATGTCTAGCAATCACATGTTGCTTCTCTCATTTTCCATGTTTTCAGCTCCATAAAAGAATAAATAATAAGGCTAAGTTTTTTTGAATGGAAAGAAGAAGTTTAAATAATTTATTACCTTTGCAAGCCAAATATTAGTGCCAATTAATCAGAACTGGAATATTTGTTACTCATCAGAGAAGCATCACTAACTCCTCAATGCAACACATTTTATTCTTTTTCTTTTGCCAATTATATTTCCTTGTAACATTTACAATTATCTAAATTGCACTCTGGTTTGTATCTATTTAGTTTCCTTTTTTTTTTTTTTTTTTTTTTTTTAAATAATGTCGAGTCTCCCTATGGAGACTGTATGTTCCATACAGAGAGGCTTAGTTGGGCCCAATATTGACATAAAGTAGATACTCAATAAATATTTATTAAACAAAGAAGAAACTGGAAGCTGGAGATGGCGAAGGTTCATTGCACTGATAGTCATTGACCAGAGTCTCCAAATACTAGAAAATCAAACTCAGTGCTAAAATCATTGATAGATGCAGCTATGTAGGAGCCTATGGGATCATGGGCCTGAAGATAACTCTTGTAAAGGATTCCTTTGGACCCTAGTCACTGTGGGATTAAGACATTTGAGAAGGAGTGAATGAATTCAGAATAGCATTTCTGGCTGATAGCACGGGCTTGCACACAGCAGAACACAGTGAGTGGAGGCAGACTCAGGCCTTGGTTGTACACAGCTCTCCAGTCTCCTTCCCTCCCTGTAACAGTCTCCTTACTGCACACCTTCTTCTCTTGAAAAACAAATTTCTCTTCCAGTAGTCGATGAGAAAATGCCCTCTTGTGGGCTTGACAGTGGACCACCTCGATAGTGTCACAGATTTCTGAAAATGTAGTTGTTCAAGAGAATTCCTTCACTTGATATAAAGGTGTCTTTTTTTTTTTTTTTTTTTTTTTTAATTCTCAAGTATCAACCCTTTGTTAAAGCGCAAATACATTTTGTAGGAAGCCATTAAATGATCCTCAGTTCATGTCTGCCGTGTCTAACTTAGCAAGTTCTGCTGATCCGAGTCGTCACAAAGATAATTATTCTCTTTTCTAAACTTCTGTGCTATTTGATAATGACTGGGTGACTTTTTTTTTCCCCTAATCATCGCCCGGAATCTGCCTCCTTTCTGCTCCCAGAAACCCATCACCTGAGATTGACAGGCAGCAATTGAAAATAATAAAATTATGTAAGATGAGCTTGTAATCACCTGCATTTCACAAGAAGCAAAATGCATTTTGCTCCGGCTGGGGAACAGAAAGTTTCTTCCTCATTTTAAATCTGTATCAGAGGTAAAGCCTTCTATTAAAACACAATTCTCGGGTATGCTTGAAGCCTCTGGCAGACTGCCAAGGAGGCTATCATGGAGCTACTGCTGCAGAGAAGCAGTTTGTCAAAGGCGCCGAGGATGCTCCCAAGAAATCAGGCAACCTCCTGATTGTAGGGAGGGTTTTACCCATACCTACCCCAGCTCTGCTCACCAGCTCCGCCTGCACATGGAAAACACACACACAACACACACACACACACACACACACACACACACACACACACACACACACACGCCATCCTTTTTATGAAGAACCACAGGAAGAAAAACATTAAGACAACTCCCTCTTCAACTATCTTTGACTCTCTCTCACCAAACACACCACATTTAAGAATTTTTTTCTCCATCTTTTTAATTCCTCTTTTCCACTATAACCATATTGTTATTTTCATTATGGTTATTAAATTGCAAACTCTGTAATCCAAGACTTGGTTAACAGCAACCTTTTTCTGTTGGATATTATTTACAGGCCTGTGCGACCACTTGGAGGCACAGTTATTTGAGAACCCTGGCATGGTGAGAGGCAAGATCCTAAGGTCTGAAGCCTGCTTAGCTATAGTTAAGCCAGTCTACAAACCTGACTCTGTTAAGAGCCCCCAAGTGGAAAAGAACCCTGGAGAATTAATTTTTAAGGGGAGTCTATGATCGCTGTGACAGACACATTTTATAGGGGATTATATAAAGCCCATTGGTCCCTCCCTTAAAAAAAAAGAAAAAAAACAGTTTAATTTTTTTCTTTTATATTATGAGCTTGCATTTCTTTGTTTCTGTTAATATAAATAAGGACCTGTACACAAATTACTCTTGCTCACTCTGAGGGCAAAGAAGTGGCAAAATTAACCTTACTCTGACAGCAATATTTCACTTTTGAGCTAAATATTTTTAAGTATAAAAGTATGAGGATTATTTTAATAATTAGAAATTTTTAAGTAGGGATATGGTTTCTATTAGCATTATATAGCATTTTCAGCTTTCTGCGTGGTGTGTGCACATCTGTTTCAGTTTCATCAGAATTATGCTTCTGATTTCTTTTAATTAACCATGTTTCTGTTATAGCTACAAACTATTCTTTTCAACTTAACATATGATAAAGTCACATTAAAAAACTTCATCCTCAATATTCAAAGAAGCACTTTCTATTTTTGCTAGGGTTCCTAGCAAAAGATTTTGATGTTGCTTTAAAAACCTCACCTCTGTACCAAAATGCTTGAAAATGAACATGTTCTTCCCATGATAAGCCAGGCTTTACGTTTCATGAGCAGGCAGAACAGTAACATAGTTGGGTGCAAGAGAGACATGAACTTGGAACTCAAAGGAGAGACAGGAGAGGAACAGAGAGAGCTAAAGTCAGGCTGGATTTTCACCAGAGACTCCAAGGTCTTTACAGCCTCAGGTTAGTGTACTAAAAGGCTCTTAGCCAGCCTGTGGGAAAATAGACCAAATTATCTTTTCTGGGTTGGATTCAGAGACAGAGTCATTTCACACCCTGCTGATGGGATCCCTTACCGAGTCACACATTTTAAGAAACCATCCTTATTTGCATATGACAACAGCTAATATGGTCAGAGAGGAAATACTGTTGGTTTGCACTTTTCCACCGAAGACAGTGGCAAGCTGTACTGGGAACTCAGGATAGAATCCCTGGCTGTTCCCTGGCTCCTCTACATGTTAGCTTGTTGGGAATAGTTCTGGCTCAGCCTAGCCCATCTTAGACATGGCAACCTGCTCTCTGCCTCATGTTATCCAAACTGTAATATGCAAACATTGGCCGAAATCTTTAGATGAAAACTAACAAATAATGGAACATATACAAAAGATGAGGCTACCAATTTCCCCAGGAGTACAAAGCAGGCCAGCAGGGGACTTCCACATAGCTGGGAAGCAGCCACCTGTACCAGGGAGTCTCTGCCAGCCTACAAGGGTGAGCAGGACCCTAATAGACAGACAGAAATAGCAGAAAAGGGGTGAAGGGTGGAGGTGAAACTGAGATATTTCAGCCATCTAGCTAGAGGCCCCTTGCTCAGCAATAAATTTCCTGAGCCTCCAGCCTCTACAGAAAAGCAAGACTTTTAAGAAGCAGGAATTGAGGCTGGAGAGATGGCTCAGCGGTTAAGAGCACTGAGTTCTTCCAGAGGACCTGAGTTCAATTCCCAGCAACCACATGGCAGCTAACAACTGTTTGTAATTTCCAAGATCTGATACCCTTACACAGTTATACGTGCAGGCAAAACACCAATTCACATAAAATAAAAATAAGTTTTTTTTTTTTTTTTCAAAAAGAAGCAGGTATTTTTCTGTGTCCCAGGCCCCTCATGTCCAGGCTTTGGCATGCAGAGCCTATCTCTGTGCTTTAGTTCCAGACTAAAGATAGCAGCATGGCTAAAGAAGGTATCACCCACCCGCAAGGGTCCAAGCCAGAAAAAAAAAAAAAAAAAAAAAAAAAAACTGAGCTGTGGATTGGCCACCCAACCCCTCTGCCTGGACGAGATGGGTGTCTGTCTGGTTGGTTCTGTGGGTAACTGTCAGAGCTGGCGATTAATGGGTGCAGGAGGCTATTATAGTTCAGGTATGTCAGCGTGTGAGGCCGTCTACCAAGTCATTATCTCCAGGGCTGTCACTATGTGTGCCAGCCTCTGAGTGCACTTTAGCTTTTTGAAGGAGTGATGTCTCAGTAGTCACACAAGTGTCTAGTCCTCTGGTTGCCATCCTTAGAGAGAGAAAAGTTGACCAAATGCCTTTAACTCTGGGTAGACAGCAAGTCCAATAAGTCAAATAAGAAAGTAGTTGGGCCAGGAAGGAGGACTGATTGGAGAGGGCACAAGAGAACTTGTGGGGTGGTGAGAATCTTTTATTGTTTTGAATGATGGTCATGTAGGCATCTGCAATTACTGAAACTCAATATAATGAACATTCAGATCTATGGACTTCATTATATTGTCTCAACTGTTACAGAATAAATCAAATAAATACATATCCAGCATGGTATTGGGTGGGGGGGGTACAGCAAGCATCATATAAATGTTGTTGAACTCTTGATTATTTTCCCTAAGATGACTTCTGAAAAATAATGCAACTAAAGAATCAATCTGGGGATCGGTTGGAGAGATGGTCCAGTGGTTAAAAGCATTGATCCTCTTCCAGAGGACCTGGATTTGATTTCTAGCTCATAACTGTCTGTTAAATGCAGTCCCAGAAGAACAAAACCCTCTTTGGGCCTTCTCAGGTCTTGAATGCAGGTGATGCACAGCTACACTTGTAGACATAACACCCATACACATAAAATAAAATAAATCTTAATTGGAAAAGAATCAGTTGGGACTATTTGGAAATCTGAGTTGTTTTTTTTTTTTTTTTAAATCACTAAAACTAAAAAAGAAAAAAAATTAGCCTTTCAGCCATTTAAAAAATATACAGTTTTGTGACCTTAAGAACACTCATTTGGCTGGGTAAGGGTCACCACTAGCCATCTCCACACACATTCATCTTTTCCAGATGGAAACTGTAAATCAACAGTACCTTCCTGACTTCCACTATTCCTGTGCATACGGCAAATTTATGTACCTCATACAAGTGAACCCACACAGCATTTGTCCTTTTGTGACTGGCATTTCACTTAGCATAATGCCCCTGCATTTCATACATGTGAGAGAATTCCCTTCCTTCCCAAGACTGGATGTTATTCCTTTCTCTGCAGGTACAACATCTTGTTTATCCATTGATAGACACATGACTTCTGCCTTTGGAAATCACGGATTCTGCTTCTGTGGCTCTGAGCCTCAGCTTTGACGTCTATGTTCTATGTGCTCAGAACTGGATCTGTGTGATCACATGGCAATTCTAGTTTTGATTTTGGCTTTTGTTGTTGTTGTGTTTTGAGGAACCATTGCATTTTCCACAGTGCATCTGTACCAGCCTAGTGCATGCATAAGGCTTGCAATTTCTTCACATCCTTCCTGACGCTTGTTAAGTTCTGGATTTGTTTGTTTGATAGTAGTCATCCTAATGTATAGCAAGTGACATCTCACTGCATTTCTGGCTTGCATTTCCCTCATCATTGAAATGTCAAATTTATTTTTGTGTGGTTAGTGGCCTCTGGCCTATCTTCTCTGGAGAAATATGCACTGGAATCCTGAGGTCATCCTTTAATCATACTGTTGGGTTGAAAATTTTTCTCTTTAACTAGGAAGTCCTGAGAACAGAATCCTGCCCTCCCTCCTGCCACATGCTCAAACTCTAGATAACAATTGTCTGTCCCGGCTCCCCCACTTCTTGATCCCAAGGGCACATGGGTCACATCTAGCATAGAAATAAGACAAAGTGGTGAACCTCCTTTCCTGTTTCCTAGCATCAAGGAGAATTAAGTGGCCCAGGTGTCTATTCTAGATAGTAAAAGAAATAAAAGTGTCTGGAGACCAGATATTCTGGGAGGCAAATCAAGAATAAAAACAACCACAAGCCCTTGAATTGTGACTTCACAGTTCACTGAGTGCCCACCCACCCCTGAAGCCTCCCTCCCAAAGCCATCGTTGTGTATGTGTGTGCACACATGTGGTTTCTGCAGAATTGAATTGCAATTTTAAATTCTCTGGTGGGAACCAGAGCAGGGCCAAGGCTCTGGAATGCCTTGGTGTCTTGTGGCTTCGAAAGATAGCCCCCCATGGTGTCTCATCAACTGAGAAGAAAGCCCACCATGATTCCTCATGCCTTGGAGGGCAGCCCACCATAGTCTCTCGAGGCTTAAAAGGATAGCTCACCATGATGTCTCATGGGTTGGAAGAAGAGCCTCCTACCATGGTCTCTCATTGACTGGAAGGAAAAGCCAACATGGGCTCTCATGGAGTGTGAGGAGGGCCCATCAGAAATAATAGCCAAGAGACAAGAAGCTCATTACCTTCCTTAGCTAGAACCCAGGGCTGCAACCCTTTCCCAAGGACACAGCTCACAGCCAGCGTGGATCTGATACATCTTTATCTCAGCCAAACCACAGCAAGGGCTGCTTTGGGGACACTGGTCTGCTTCATTCTTTTCTGTGTCCCAGTCAATGGTGCCTGCCAGCCTCATAAGCCAAATCTCCTCTCTGTAGGGAGCTCTGTCTACTGTCCCATCTGACCTCTAAACCAGGGCTGCCCTAGCAGACCTAGTCAGACACATGAGGCTGGTGAGAAAATGCCACTCCCTGTCACAAGAGAGACGGAGACTGTACAGAGGTAGATGGGGGAACATCTTTAAACATGGTTTCCAGGAAAATCCTTTTTTCCTCTGGGGCAAAAGGAACTAACCGTTGAGTCTTGGTGCCATTTCACTGTGGAAAAAGCCAGCTGCCTCATACCGCATGAAGAGATCCACACACTCCTTTTTGACAGCATGGTGCGTGGACTGGTGGATTGAGAGGCTCTGGCGTGTCCCTGTGGCACATGGAGGCTTCAGCAAGAGCTATGCTCCTTTCACAGTTGGAATATTTTTCCAGTTTTGATGATTAAAGCTGGCTGGAACAGCATGAACCAAATAGATTATAGCATTCCACTCACAGAAGGCTCTTCACTTAAAGGACAGGCTGGCTATGATGCTGCACATGGCCTCCTGGTCTAACAAACCCAGCTTCTAAATGTGGCCCTTGCACTTCCCAAACTCCATGGCCCTTGAAGTTTGCTCAGAAAACCTGATTCGGACTCGCTGAGTAAGGTCATCATCCATTTCTTTCTATCACACCAATAAGCAAATTCAATGACAAAATAATTCCCCTTTATTCCAAAAGTCCAAGGCATTTTAACAAATTAGCTTCACCATGGAAATGGGTGGGTACATTACAAGGTGTCTGGGCTAGGATCCTCAGGGTGGCATTAGAGAAGCCACTAAGCACGCATATGAAGACAGGGCACACAGCCTCCTTGCAGTTACCAGAAATGCTAAGCATGGGCTGGGGAGGAGACAGCGGGCAGCTGCTCCTACTAAATTGAGCACTAGTGGACTACGCAGAAGTCGGCCCACCTGTTACCTAGTAGTGCAAACCAAGCTTTGATAATAAGAGGTTCCAGCCCCAAATATTCTAAAATCCTGCCCATTCTTTGATAAAATGATATCTAGGTTTCTACACAGTTCACTACCTCTACCTGTGATAATCAGATATATGAAAAAATTTTTAATTTAAATTTTATTTATAAAATTTATTTTATGTGTACGGGCTTTTTTCCTGCATGCATACCTGGGTACCTCATATATGTTTGGTGCCCTCAGAGGGCAGAAGAAGGTGTTGCATGTCCTGGGACTGAAGTTATGGATAGTGTGAGTCATTATGTGAATGCTGAGAATTGAGCCCTTGTTCTCTGAGAGAACAGCTAGTTTCCTTAGTCAATGAGCCAGCTTTCTAGCCTCTTTAATTTTTTGTTTGTCTTTTGAAACAGGGTTTCTCTGTGTAGCCCTGACTGTCCTGGACGCTGTAGATGAGGCTGGCCTTAAACTCAGAGATCTTCCTGCCTCTGCCTCCCTGAGTGCTGGGATTTAAGGCCCACACCATCACCACCCAGGTTCTCTTTAATTTTTTATTGTGTGTGTACATTTGTGCACTATGTTTCTGCCTGCATTGTTTGATGTGCTCACTGCACTGTGTTCACTGTGTGGTGGAGTGTGTATTCAATGTGTTCACTGTGTGTGTGTGCCGCTGTCCTTCACCCGATCTCTGTCTTATCTCTGCAGACAAAGTCTCTCACTGATCCTTGAGTTTACCATCTTCAGCTAGATTAGCAGGTGTCCCCTCCCTACCCTTTCTCCAGCACAGGGGTGGGATGTGTGTGTGGCACACACAGCAACATCCAGCTTTTGACAAGAGTACTCGGGATCTGAGCTCAGGCCCTCCTATTCATGCAGCAAGCATTCTTAACCACTGAGCCATCTCCTCCAGATTTTGATATTTTTCTTTTTTATTTCCAATCTGATAAGAATGAAGATGTAAAGTTAAGAACATGTTTCAGTCTACGTCACATTTTGTCTACTATGTGCAAGGCTGTAGGGTTGACCTCCTGACATTGGAAAATCAAACTTGAATGTGGTCCTACTGTACACAGCTAGAACACCATCCATAATTCTGTCGATGTGAGTTTCACAGTGCTCCAATTGCTCTCTGCCTGCTTCACTGAGAGGAGCCATTGACTGTGATCTTGGCCACCAAAGCAATGTTAAATGCAGTCCTAGTTTCCAATAGCTCACTTTCAATTTACCTTGGCACCAACTGTCTGGGAAGCCACCATTGCTGACACCTTTCCACTGGTTTAGAGACACTGAGCAATGACAGCAGCTGAACGGACCCCAGGGGTCGGGGCAATACTGCATTCATGAGCCAAATCTCCTCCCTGGACCATTTCTCAATTTCTAAGTAGAATAGAAATTCTGCAGTGTAGCTGGCCAGTAAATATTAAGATGTACTAGGCCAAGACAAAGGCACTCCTTTGTCCCTTTAGGACCACAAACTATCTACCCAGAAATAACCGCTTGTTTCTAATATATGGTATATGCTGGTGTTGTTGTAAGTGCTTTGCAAATAAGAATTCATTAATTCTAAAATATTCAGCCTTTGGATATTCAAGTGAGCATTCCAGGAGTCTCTGACCTCAATGAAAAGGCACCAGATAGACCTAAACCTCAGATGTAGAGTCAGATGCAAACTTTTGCTCAGCTCAAAAGATAATAGTAATAAGTTTCTGTGTGAAGGTATTTAAAATTGCAACAGTCAGCTTCTGTTTCTTTGAGTTTATTTCACCCGTGAAGAGAAAATTAACTTTGTATAGAGTCACTTGTGGTCCAGCAATGTGGTTAAACATGGGAGGATTCTCCCTTCTCTGTGGTAGGTAGTTGTGTAAATGATAGGCTTGGGTATCTCATACTCATCTCCCATTCTTGATCTGACCATGGGCAAACATCTTTCTCTCTAACTCATCCACAAATGGTACTGAACATACCAGTGGGGTTCCCTCGTGGCTGGTGTAATACTGATTGTGATTCAGAAGCCAGTTTCTCCAGCTGGAAGGGTTAGTGGAACTGAGAAAGTAAAAGAGAAAGGTAAACTTGTTTCATTTTTTTTCTCAAATCCAAGCTTCACTCTTCCTGGACACTTGTCAATGTTACTAAATGACCAAAAGCGAAGCTGTTGAGTCTCTAATTCAGCCAGATCTGTGACTTGCATTTAGTTTTTTTTTTTTTTAAACAGCCTCAGCGTCTTCATATGGGCTCGTTTCTTCCCCTATCTTCTCAAAGTTGGATGCTTTAAGAATGAAAAGTCCCTTTGATCTACCTTCTATACACAGAGAAGGGAAGGAGGCAGAGATGGTGTGCTATAGAGGTGGCCTGCCAGCCCAGAGATGGCCAGCTCTTGCAGTGGCCACCCTCTCGCAGCACTGCCTGTGTTATGCTTCCTCACAGGTGTGACCTCAGGTCTAGAATGAATGTCTTTCTTGTGGTGAGCCTGGATGCAACTGGGTGGGAATCCTTAAGAGACAGAACAGAGGCAATTCTGTGGTGTGTGCCGGGGTCTCTGTTCACACCCTTGCTCATCTCACAGAGGACTAATACAAAGAGAAATACAGGAGAGAAGCAGATGGTGAGCACAGTTCTACCTTTCTCTCATGGTCTCTGTCTCTGTGATTTAGAGTGCTTTTATTTTTCTTAAAAAAAAAACAATGCTGTTTATGAAATACCACGAATTTTAAAATCTGCACAGGGAAGACACTTGGCAAGTGAACCCGTTATGAAAGGCACGACTCTGTCAGCTCTTCGAAGTCCCAAAAAGATCCAGTTATCACTAGGATGATGCAGTTCCAAGAGAAAATTAGTCTTCAAAGTCTCAAGTCATAAATCCTCCAAGATTCCATTTAGATTACTTAGAACTCATCAACAAGCATATTTAATAGATTTAGGCCCAAATATAGCATCTAAAAATTCTACACAATGACAAACTCTGAATGCGTAACTACACAGTCAAGGAGTAAAAAGACAATCCGAAATGTATGCTTTGATATGTATCACCTGATACCGTCTCTGAGCCGAAATGCACACAGGCAAAACATTTTCACTAAAGAATTTAATGTCAAACACTGCTACCACAGATGTTAAAACTGGGGTAGGTCCAGTTAGCCTTTCGGAGGTCTAAGTGTATACTTGATTCTCTCTGTATTGCTTTTTTCTTCTTTGTAGCTATTTTATTTTACACAGACTTGCTATGGAAACAGATCCCATTCAAGCCTATGAATGTTGAATGTTGTTCTTATTTGCCTTTAGGAGTAAATCTAAGCAGAAAGGAAAGACTGGTTAAAAAAAAGAAAGAAAGAAAGAAAGGAAGGAAGGAAGAAAGAAAGAGAAAGAAAGACAGAAAGAAAGATCCCAACAGCAAATGTTGGCTAGATTGGGTTAATAGTCTTAAATTCATATTCTTTCTAATGTTATTACTTACATAAAATGTTAATTAGCAATAGTGAGGCATGGTGGCCCATGCTTTTAATCACAGTACTCATAAGGCACAGGCAGGAGGATCTCTGTTGAGTTCAAGTCCAGCTAGTTCTATGCTAGCCAGGGTTACATAGGAAGACCCTGTATCAAAACAAAATGTTAATTACCATGGATAATGAAGTACCTCCTCATACACACAAGGCAGCACAAACTGGTACAAACACACTAAAACTCTGTGTATTATCAGAAATCCGCACAGGGCTGGGGATGTGGTTTAGTTGGTAGAGCGCTTACCTAGTGTGCATGAAACCCTGGATTCCATCCTCAGCATCTCTCTGTCTCTCTGACACACACACTTGCATGAGAATTAGTATCTTGAAGGTTCTGTGTTCGAACTCAGCAGTATGGTATGGCTAGATGTGGCTGGACCTTGGGTATAGGCCAGTTCCTATCCTCTGAACTTCACCATCATTTGTAGAATGTGAATAATCTCTGCTTCATGGGTTTGATATGAGGATTAGAGATAATATATGTAAAGAACTAAAATATGGTGAGCAGCCATAATCAGAAGCTATTATTATCTGATTATTGGGGTGTGAGAAAGGTTTGATGATTGAATAATAGATAGGTTAGCTGACCCCTGGAATTCACAGCAATGCTAAAACTATGCTACTAAAAATGGAATTAAAAGTTTATACATCAAATCCATGAAAAGTATTTTGAACTGTTGGAACGTGATGCAAATAATCTTACGCTTTTCAGAACTCATATTGTCGTATGAGGTTCACAGACTGCAGCATACACACACCCTGGTGTATCATTAAAATACTTAGGATTAATGCTTTGAGAGCTCAGTATCTATTCCATGCCAATCAGTCTCATGACTTGCAGGCATCTCTCTGAATGGCCATACTCCAGAGCTCTGCTATGTGGAGAGAGTTTCTCTGTGGTATAGGTTTTAACAGAGTTTCTTCTTGTTTTGGGGGGAAAAAGAAATTTTTTAACATTAGTTAATTTTTATGTGTGTGTATCTTTAAAAACGATTAATTTTACATGTATGCATGTGCCGTAGCATGCTTTTTGGAGGGGTGAGCAACTAGCAGCAGGAAGTCAGTGCTCTCTAAAAAGAGGGGCTTCAAAGAAAGTGACCTTAAGTATTAAGCCATCTCACTGGCCCAAGGGGGTCCCTTCTTCTAGCCCTAGATGGCTACTGTGCTTCCTTCCATTGAGATGAAGGGTCTTCTCAAGGTTGCTCCGAGACTGGACTTCAACTCCCACACGAAGCCCCTACTGCCATCCACTCTGTACTATCACCATAATTCAGTTAATCCCTGTCCTCAAAGCAAAGCACGAGGGACCGAAGAGACTTTCAAGGGAATGCACACACCAAATAAGAAAAACAAATGTCAGTGCTACATATTGCATTCAATATTTGACGTTGTTAGTGTTTAAGTGGCAGAATGCAATGGTCTTATTTCTGGGTATATGCCGCCGCCAAAGAATAAAAAGCTTCGGAAGATATTCACACAATCAAATTCACTGAAGCATTACAATAGCCAAAAGGTGGAAAAGACCCATACACTCACTGACAGACAAACAGAATATACATATGCTTAATGGAATACCAATCAGTCTTCAAAAGGAAGCAATTCTGACATATGAGACTACATGGATAAAAATTGATCATTCATATCTAAGTTTGATGATCTTATGATGCTAAGAGAAATCAGCTAATTATGAAATGATGAGATGTTTTACTTTATGTACATGTAGTATTGTAGATGGCCACGTTTATAGAAACACAAAATAAAATGGTGACTGCCCAGCAGAAGGAGAAGAAAATAAACATTGGCATTTTAGGGGCATTGGATTTCCATACCACAAGATGAGTAAGTTTTCAAAACCCATTGCTCAGTAATGTGAGTAGAAATACCACTATACTGTTCATATAAAAAAAAATGGTAAAGATGGTAAATTCTGTGTTATTGTTTTAAACCATAATTTATTAAGTGGCAAAGTGTACATTTGTGTGTATAAAGACAAAAATATGTTTATATGTATTTGTATATATGTATCTCAAATTGGTCAGTGATTTAAAGGTTTCAGAATTTCCTACTATGAATGCTAAAAAGAGACACCAGTGGTACCAACAGCAGCCTTTAACGTATGGGGAGCTGTGCTATTTTACCTGAACTGAATCCCCTGTTCTGCCCGTGCTCCACGGTTCTTGTTTAAGTGTCTAAGTCATCTGTGAAGCTGCAGAATGGAGTCTCGGAACCATTTCTATTTCACAAAGCGACTCTGCCTCATAGGAGGGAGCTTTTCTTACTCACCCTGAAGGTGGAAATGCCCCCAGAATAATGAAGTTCATTTTCACTAGCAACTCTGTTGCAGCTTCTGGTGATCAACTAGCCTCTAAATTGAAACTTCAATTTTCCTGGTTTCAAATGGTTTCCTTGAAGACCGTAGAGTCTGCCTTTCTGACCCCGGACTTGAGGAGAGCAAGTGTGTAGCTGTTGGAGGAAGAGCTTTGGAGTTTGATTTTAGGATGGCTGTGATCTCAGCAATTATTGCTCCTAGATTCCAGTGAGGAATTTTGATATATACCTCTACTTATTAACCAAAATTATTATAACTAATTTCTATGTTAAAAGCCATTGCATGTGAAATACTTTGCAGGCAACATACTACCTAATTGTTTAAGCATACCAGGAGAGGACCTGGTATGTTTTTTTGAGCAATTAAAAAAAAATTCCTCATTTGCATCAAGTAGAAATATTTTCCCAGTTTCTGAACATTTGTACTGAGATGAGCCTTAGCAATAAGAAAGGTTGGAGTATAAGGGGTGGGGGGGAGATAGCTGTGTCATTCCCTATTCATCTTCTCTGTAACTACACCAGTTTGGCTTCATCCACAGCCCGTCAAAGGCTGGATTTCTTATTCGTGGTGTTTCTTTCTCCTCCTACCCCCAAGTAGGCGCTTAGTTGACTGATTATAGAATCATAAGGTTGACTATAATTCCATTTCTCCTTCTGACTTTGAACTTAAGTGTTCCAATTACTTTGCCCGATCCTAATAAGTCAGTAGCGTGCAAATGCTCGCCTTGATATTTCTGAAATATACAGGGCTGTGATTAGCATGGGATTGCATCATTAGAAAGCAAAGTTGAAAGCAGATGAGCAAAATCATCGCTTGCAGTGAAGTAAAACTGCCTGTTCCGAGGACTTACAATGTTACTGTGATCCTAGAGACACTTGGTGTTATGACTAAACATATATTATATTTGGAAAAAATCCTCTGATGTTTCGGAACCTTCTGGCTTTATCCATTACTGGAAGAGAAAAGATCTTAGAGAAGGACAAGCCCATTCTAATACACAGCTTTGATGGCTCTTCAAGCCTGATAGAACTAAAGACACAAAAGAATCCTTATACCACAAAAGGAGGGGGGGAATGAGAAGAGAGGGGTGTGGAAAGGGGGAGAAGGGTATGAGGAAAAACTTTAATCAATTCTGTTAGAATAAAACTGACATCTATCTAGTCATAAAGTTAGGCTTCATGGTAAGCTTGTGGGAGAAAAAAAAGAAAAACAGTCACACACACACATGAAACAACTGAGATACTAAATAACTATATCAGCACTGATAGTGTTATCTGAATTAACTCCTTTGTCTTTCTGTGTTACTGGGAATCACAGGAACTTCTGGAAAGTAGGTAAGGGAGGCAGTGAAATACTTTCAATTAGAAATGAGCTGCAGCCAAATCAAATGATAAATGGAAGGGGAGAAAACATGACATAAGTGAAATTGATGCCAAATATTTATAAGGTTGATTAAGTAAACAAAACCAGAGTGGATCATCATGGAAATGTATGAATATTGAAATAGGCAAGATCTGATAGACTAATGATATGCCTCGCTTAGACTGACAGTGTTGGTAACAAGTGTGACACTCCATCTACACCAACATCTACACTTCTAACATGTTTATTCCTAGGAAATAGGGACTGGATTTAATGATTCTTTTAGTAATAGCTCACAATCAAAATACATCTCCTAATCTTAAAAGAATACAGACTCAATTCTCATCTACTTGAAAAAAACAAAAGAAAACAAAAATGGCTTTGGGTATTTGTGTTCTGGATACGAGGAGCCGCAGTTAGCAAAAGTCACTCTCTTGGGCTTCTCGGTGTTCTTCGTTCTAATAAACCCCTCACAAAACTGAATTCTGGTATGGCTTATCTCCCACACTGAGTATTTGGAGTGTGACCACCATTCATTAGAAACATAACTTAAGAGACCCAACATTAGTTCTCCACCCCCACCACATACAGAAGAAACCAATAACCCTTAATCTATTTGTTTCCATGGCTACCATAGGATGTTTTATTTCAGTAAAACTCTTAGGTATTTCGTTTGGATTGTTGCTTGCAAATGAAAGTTGGGAACATATTTATTTCCAACTATAGCGGAAATGGGAACATTGGACCAAAGACAATGCTTTTCTTAATCTTGGACTAATAAGATCCTTGTGCAGAAAAGTTATTAAAATTGGCTAAATGCTGCAACCCATAAGCCAAGTTAAACATTATTAAATTCGTATAGAGTTTAAGGGCACATATGCTATTGATTTCCTGATATTGTAGCAAGGTGATAAATCAACAGAACAATATTTGGGACCATAGACACTGGAACTCATTGCTCCATACACGTAGGAACATGCAGCAAGAGTATCAAATACATGCATGACAACCAACCCTTAAATTATTATGTGTTTACCAGATACATTTTTTTCTAAGTGACCCTTCCGCAGTGAAAAATAATTAAAAAGTTAGCTCTCCATCTCCCCCTTTAATTTAAATTTTAAAAGTCAGGAATGAGGTGGGCTAATTACATGTGCTATCATTTATCCCAAACGGAAAGAATTTCTCAAATCTGCCCTTCCCTGGCTGAGTTAGACCACACGGCAGGGTAGAAACTCTGTAGTGACTAGACAAATGGCTTTAAAGAGAATGAAATGAGGGTAAATACAGCTGTAACCAGGACAGATCTGTCACTGCAAGAGGAGTCCGAATCACAGCGTTGCTCAGCTGAGGAGGGGCTGGAGCCTGCAGCGAGTGGCAGAGGAGCATGAATGTCCCAGAGCTGAAGAGTGGAAGTTTCTTGGCAGCCGCAGCCTGGCGTCCTCCACGTCTAGTCCCTCCGGCGAAGAGGTCTCGCCTAATGCTACATAAATATCTGCGTTCACGATTCGCCCCGGGCGCGCCGCGTCGCAAACACCATAGGGAGAGAGGATACGCTTCGCCGAGCCGCGCGTGTGGCGGCAGCGGCTGCTCCTCACCCATCATCATCCCTGGGGACCCACAGGAGATCTGTCAACTGACCGCCGCTGCCTTTCGGTTCCAGAAGCCAGCGATGGGAGAGAACGTGCTTCTCAGCAGGCGGACCCAGGCATCCAAGACTCACGCTTTGCAGAGTCTCTGAGAACAGCCGCAGGCAGGCAGTGCGTCTCCGCCTTCCCCAGGCTATGCACACCAAACCTGCCCCTTGAACAGCCTCGGACCAAAACTGGGCTCTGGGCTCGGCGATCTGATGGAGCGAGCACGTCTCTCTCTCCTGGGGCCTGAGGCTGACACTGCCCAGCCAGCGCGGGCATTTGCGCACGACCACAGATAACCCTCCAGCTTTCGGCCAGCTCCAGGCCACGGAGACCCGGACGTGAGCCCGCGGCCAGCCCGCACTGCCCGTGGCAGTCCGGGCGCGTGGCCACACTCCCACCTACGTGTCTCCCGGTCCACTATCCCACACATAAACAACCCTCCCCACTCGCCACCACCTCCCGCCCTTCGCATCCTTTAAGCTGTCCTCCCATCTACAATCCCCTCTGGAAACCACAAGGTGTCAAGGGAATGAACGAGAGGTCACTACATGGTCTGTGTGGGTTCCATCCAGATGATTTTCAAGCTCTTTTACCTCGAAAGTTACTTGGGATCCAGTGAAGAAACCTGGTCCCCAAATACTAAACCTGAGAACGCGAGGGGCAGAACCCATCACCTAGCTTCTCTTGGAACACAGGCGCAAACCTCCCCAACCCGTAGGGCACAGTCGCCCTGGGGACCAGCTCTTCAGTGCTTCCTGTCTCCCCCCCCACCCCCGCGCACCGCTGGGTCCCTGGGCCGCGCAGGGGGAGGTGGCCAAGAGAGGGACGCACTCGGCCCGGCCCGGCCCAGTGCTATCCGGCTGCGGTGTCACATTTGCTTTGAGCACCTCCGACCACTACGACAGTCTCCCCCAGGCATTCCCTGCATAACACACCCGGGGGCAGGAAGTTTTTCCCCCCTTTTTTTCTCCATCCCCAGAGCAGCGCAGGCGCAAGGGTTTCTGCAGGCTTGCGAGTCCAGACGCGGGAGGCTTCAGCTCCAACCGCCACCGCTGCCAGAGCCTAGCCCAGCGTTCCGGGCTCCGAGCATCGCTCCCAAGTCCTGCCTAGCCCAGTAGCTATCAGGACCCTGAGATTCCTCCCCACCCTCCGCTCCGCATCCTAAAATCCCCAACCTGACCCGGCTCTTACCTGCGGCCGCGCCGCTCCGGCCCCGGCCCGACGCGCAGAGAGCCCAGGGTCGCGGATGGGTGCAGGAGGGCTGATGGATAGGGGACGGCGCCGGCGGGTAGCGGTAGCTGGGGCCGCTCGCGTCCTGGCCCGGAGAAACGGATCCAGGTCCACCTCCTCGCGTTCCTGCTCTCCGCCTTCTCCCCCTTTCCCTCCTCCTCCCCCGCCGCCGCCGCCTCCCGGCAGCCCAGGGAGGATGCCCGGGAGAGGGAAGTCAGTCCTTCTGCCTGTCAGCCTGCGCGGCTATGCGCGGTGCGGCGCGGTTCTCATCGAGGCGGCGGCAGCGGCGGCGGCTCTGGCAGCATCGCCCCCGCCCTCTCCCCGCAGCCGCGGCGGCCGCGGGGCTGGGGCTGGCTCCGGGCTCGGTGCTCGGGCTCCGGGCGGGGGCTGAGCTCAGGCTCGGCTGTAGCCGGGGCTGCGGACGTGCGCTGCGGAGCAGAGGCCGGGGCTGGAGCTGCAGCTAGATCGGCGGCGGCAGGGACAGCGGCGACGACAGCGACGGCGCGGGGGTTGGCGCGGCCGCGGCGCGGGGACCATGCTCCCTTCTGGCTCGCTCCTCTCCGGGTACCGTCTGCTTTAGCTGCGAGGGAGGCGGGCTTCGGCGCGCAGCCAGGGGCGGGCGGAGCCAATCACGGGCGCCCGAGTAGGCGGGGGCGGAGGGTGGGGGAGGCGGGGCGCCCCCGGCCCGGCTCAGCGCTCGGCTCCCGGGGCCCCAGGGATCCCCCGCAGCAGCGCGCCCGGCCCCGGGCTCAGTGCCAGCGGGTGTGTCCATCGTCCGTCCGCTGCCCCCGCCCCCTGCGATGACTCCCGGCTCGCTCGGCTCCGTGGCCGCGCCCGGCAGATTCACGGCGCGTGGCCGGGCTGCTGGGCCATGGCCTCCGGGTTCCGAGAGCCCAGGGTTGAAAGATCCGGACTGAAGGGAGCTTCCCTTCTGCTCCCAACACCTGAGGAAACTGGTGGAAAGTTTGAGAAAGAGAAGTCCAATCGTCTTTCCGCTTCCGCCCTCCCTATGACACTCCAGCCACGAGAAGGAGCAGGAAATGTCCACATCTCCGAAGGACCACCGCGAACCATGCCAGTCCTGTCTCTTGCATCTGCCCTGACTCCTGAACATATGAGAACTTTCGTGTTTTCATAGAGCTCCCTGGGTCGTTCAGACCACATAGGCCTGTTTGCCTACTCTGACACTGGAGATGCAGCACCAGCCAGCCAGCCCTCCCAAGGTCCACACTGAGGAGTCTCCCTCTCCCTCTGCATGCTGTCTACGCAGACCCTAACTGGAACACTAAGAGGAAACTTTGGCTGGAGACCTGTGGCTACCCGGTGTGGGCTTTTTCATCTCATCAGAACACTTCTTTTCTGTGCCTGTGTTCCTTGCCTTGCTAACTCTGCAGGTCTGTTTCTTATTCCCAGCGCCCCCCTCTTCCCACCATACACACCTGTTTTGAGATTCAGAGGAAAAGCCTTTGACTCCCCTCCATCCTCCAGACCAGTCTGAAGGTTATGGTCAGTGGGTTTATTTCCTCCCTTCATTTCTCTCTACCCATAACCCCCCTCCACCAGGAAAATACTCTGAGGCCTAAGGTCTGGTCAGAAATTGGTGTGTGTGTGTGTGTGTGTGTGTGTGTGTGTGTGTGTGTCTGTGTGTGTGTGTCTGTAATAGGGGAGGGATGTAGCTGGTTTTTAGGCCTGATCTGGGAGGGCCAGACTGTGGAGGCTTTGCCAGGGTCCACTCCTGTCTACCAGGGCTTGTCAATGGTCCTTCCTCTCAGTGGCCTCCTATGATGTCAGATTCACAGCTCTTGCTGTTTTGGCTGTAAACTCAGCACAGCGGTTGTGTATCCTTTAATACCTTGTAGGAAGCACAGTATAGTGTCATGGCTGATAAATAATAGATAATAATAATCTACTGAAGGTAGCAGGAGAACTGTCAGCAAAGAAGAAGGCACCAGAGAGATGGCCCATTGGTGTTAGAGTAACTGCATTTGCTGGAATAAATATCAGATGAAGTTTTGGAATATGGAGGCTTGAAAGGCTTGGGTTGGGGTTGCAGAGTGATTGCATCTCAGAGGAATCTGCCACCGTGACAGGACAGCTAGTGTGACAATAAGGCAGTGACAGATGTTCTTCAAAAGACGGGAGGATAGAAACTGAGGGAAAAACAGGTCCTACAGGTCCTCAAACTACACCAGAAGGTAAATGATCGGTGAGGTTTGAATACTAAGTTGGTGAGATGGTATTTGAAGTGCTAGCACAGTGTAGATAGTGGGGAAGAGAGGCTGGACCCCTTAGGATTTAAAAGAGATGCATAGACAATATCTCAGACAACTCATTTCAAAGAGAGGGAGAATGAAACCACAGAAGCCATCCTCTGAGATGATCTGTGTGTGCACACCAATAGCGAGCAGTACAGGACTTCACAGGCTGCTTTCTGGGCATTTCCCTGTAGAGTAGCTGTAGGCATTACAGAATGTGGCCAGGGTGTGTAGGGTCTAAACTGGGTTAAAATCTGGCAGTCTGGACATGTGTAGTTCTGATCAAGTTGTTTTAAATGATCCTTGAGTGAATGAAGAAACAGTCAACTCCAGGAATCCTTCCTGGGCTCTCGTTAGGTGAGAATAGAATTTTCCCATTTGCTTTGGTGAGCATTATCATAGAAGAGAGGCAGACTGGAACTGCAGAGTCTGGAGTGTGTGAAATCTCTAGATTTGAAGCTTGGGAACTGCTCACGAGGAGGCCAGAATGTCTGGGGGAGGGAAGGGGAGAGGAGATGAGGTGTATGGGTTAGAACCACAGAGGGTGTGTCCACACTTTCCTCACCCCATTCTCTTTTCATCTGAGCCTGAATGTAAATAGGATTTTGAGAGACTACTTGTTCTTTTGTGGAATTATGTCCAGCTAGGCGCTATTTGCTATCATGCTTGCTGTTTATACAAAGGCCTGCCCTTGTGCTGGTTTGAGTTTTTGTTGTTGACTTGCTACAAGCTAGACATTTGGTAAGAAGGAATCTTGATTGAGAAAATACTTCCACCTACATGGCTAGTAGGAAAATCTGTACTTTGTCGCATGTGGCAGTGTCAGAGACCCTAGAGAGTTCAGGATAGGCTATTGGTTAATGTGCAGCCTCAGTTACAGTGGAGACCCATACGGGATATGGAAGATATCAGAACCATGGGTTAACCACCAAGGACAGTGGCATGTGTGGAGTAAACTGAATTAAGCCTGGGAGAAAAGCTGCATTTGCTGTGAGCAGCAGAGCAGAAGAGGAAGATCTACCATAAGGTTCAAGATTTTGGACACTGCTATTTACAGTGTTGGAGTTTAGCTTTGCTTTGCTTTAATTATGACTGTACCCTGGACTTTTATTTTTATCTATCTATCTATCTATCTATCTATCTATCTATCTATCTAAGTATTTATTTATTTTTATAGGAATCCATAATTGAGAGACTGTGGACTTCAAAAGAGAGCTTGGACTTGTAAAATGTTGAAAATGAAAATTGGTTATATTGAGTTTTATATTATGATATTAACAGGAGATCTTGGTATAATTCAGATAAAAGGTTATTGGTTTAATAGTAATGTGTTTGCGTCAGACTGACAAGAGATCACCTGTACTGCGTGCTGTTGTTTTTTCAGAGTTGACACAGAACCATTGAGGAAGAAGGACCCTTAACTGAGAAAAATGCCTCCATGAGATTGGCTTGTAGGCAAGTCCATAGTGCATTTTCTTGATTAATAACCAATTAATTAATTAAAGTGGGTGGGTCCATCCAGCCCATTGTGAGGGATGCTGTCATTGGGCAGGTGGTCGTGGGTTCTATAAGAAAGCAGTCTGAGCAAGCTATGGAGAAGAGGCCAGTAAGCAGCACTCCTACATGGTCTTTTCAGTTTCTCCCTCTAAGTTTCTGCCTTGAGTTCTTGCCCAGCCTTCCCTTCCTGATGACTGTAAGATGAAATACACCCTTCCTTCCATGAGTTGCTTTTGGCTGTGATGTTCATCACATCAATGGACAGCAGAGTAGGATAGCCCTGGACTACTCATGAGCTCCATTTCATCTGGATAGTCATAGTTCATTCCACCATCCCCACTTTACCCAGGGCCTTTGGACGGTGTTGTGTGAGGGATCTCTTACTTGCTTACATAGATCTCACTGAAGTCTAGATCTCTTCTGTGTTCTTCGCTCCCCTGTTTGGTGTTCCCTGGGACAAACTTCACATTTGGCATGGATCTCTCTGCATGGAACTTGGGAATCATTGGTTGTGCATGGGGACCTTTCTGGCCATAGCTGAGGATTTCTCCATTGGCTCTGTGGGGTGCATCCCCATAACCAGCCCTCCCTGGGTTCTAGGATCAGGATTAATATGCATTCATCAAGTGTGTGGGTTAGGGAAAAAAATGAACTCATACACAGGGAAGTACACTGGAACGCTCCAGAACATTCATTTCCTACTCAGAGTGTATGGCATTCTTTGTGCAGCGAAGAAGACAAGGGCTTTGTGCTAGAAAGTCCCTGATCTTATCTATAGGGAGCCACCATCAGGATGACCAGAGAGTCATCTTGTGATGATGAACTTCTGTGTCAGGATAGACTTCTCCTTTTGTGTCTATAGCAACAATCTCAACAGCATAATCACTTACTTGGTGGCTACTGCATGCCAAGCATCACACCAGTGTTTCTTATTAATGATAGCTTATCAGTCATCACAGCCACATGTGGAATTGCTATATCAATTGCCTAAGTCCAGGGAGGGTCAGATGAGCTCTTGCAGTCACCCAGCGAGTGGGTAACAGAACTGAAATTTCAGTGTGTTTACTTCCAAAGCCATTGATTTTTGTTTTTACTTTTTTGTTTTTTCACTTCATTGAAAAACACCAATGCATTTTTTTTTTTTTTTTTTTTTTTTTTTTTTTTTTTTTTTTTTTTTTTTTTTTTTTTTTTTTTTTTTTTTTTTTTTTTTTTTTTTTTTTTTTTTTTGGTTAGCCCAGCACCTTTCTAGACCCTGTGGATGTTGATCTTTGCCTTCATTCATAGTCGTTTCTGAACCCAGAACTAGAAATAGTTTTAGCATACAGAGCACTCATGTAGGGGCAAGTGTCTCTTTGATTAGTGAATGCTTGGGTTCCTTGGAAGAGTGGAAGCCTTGTCAGAAGCCTCTGGTTTGACAGGACATCTGTCTCCAGCAGAACAGCGGATGTAAACAGAGCAGCTGCCGGGATCTGCTGGCTGGGTTTGGGCTTCTGTTACAAACCTGTTTTTCTAATATTGTACTCCACTAAAACCACCCCTACTTGGCATCCAAAGCATTAATAAATCCAACCTAACCAACTGTTCTTCCAGTGGCTAAACCACTCTCTAAAAATCTGCTTAGTGCCTCCTGTGTGTCTTGCAATCCAACCCCACACCACTGATTGAGACAGGAAGTAAGTCCCAATTGCTAAAGTGTTCCTGGGGCCACCTTACTCTGTGATGTGTCACAAAGGCAAACATGTAAGCTGGGGACTATTTAACTGCATAAAATGGTTGATTGTCTTCATTTCGTCCTGCTTATTCTCTCAAAGGGATAAAGGCAACAAAATAACATTTTCGACTTGTTACTGACAAGGGTTAAAATAACAACAACATTAGCAAGAAATTTTAACTTCGTGTTCCGATATGGAGGGTCTCCAGATGTGAAGGGGGGTGTGACAGATATCTCTTAAGAGTAAAGAGGATGGCTTCTTAGAAGGGTCAGCTTCTCCTAGATCTGGGGTGGTAGGAGCCTTGGGTTAAGGGGATGATTCTGAAGACAGCTGCTAAAACATAACTCACTGCTTAAAACCATTTGGTGTCAGTGGGGAGAGATGAAAATGAAAGTAGAATTCTTCTGTTGCCTAAATCAGTGAAATGTTATATTCTAAAGCTCTGAATGGAGCTGATGCTGTCTTTTTTGGGAATTCTTAACGGCAAGAATTCAGCACCTTTTTTGGTACCACTTGTTTGCAGGTGGCAGAAGTGCTAATTAAACAGAGCCACTCACAGTTTTCCTGGGTGACTCTGACTACCAGACTGGCAGGAGACATAGTCTGTGTGTTTCTGGGATCAAACTTTACTCCTCACTGATGCTGTGACGCATCCACGAGGGGAGGGGGGAAGCTTAGTGAAGGAATGCTGCTCAGAACATAGTTATTGGTTAATGAATTATTTATAATGATCAAACTTCAGCTTTACTTTTCAATGTTTAAGAAGAGGCTAGTGTTTGTGAGGGAGTATAAAAATAAAACCCAAATGATTGGTAGAATCTGGGAAGGGAAATTTAATTGCATTTTAGAGGATTCTTTTACTCTTCTTTTACTCACGCAGGAAGCCTGTTCCGTGTAAGGATAAAATTCAGGAATCTTTTGAGAGAGGATTGAGCCCCCGAGATGCTCCTGACATTTCTGAGCTGTTTTTAAGAATAAAGAGGCAATGAGCTTGCCTGACCCCTGCTGTGTTCTGGAGTCCATTGGTACCGCTGTTTGTCAACTCCCTCGGTTTTTGGCAGGACTGAAAGCTGGGATCATGTCATGACTGGCCATTCTGAAGCCCAGAATTAGACCAGAGGCAGAACAGTGGCCGCTTATCTAGAACAGGGACCCAGATTGTTCCTCTTTTTATTTATCCATTTATTTGTTACTTTTGACAATTTAATGCATTGCATAATATAATTTGATCATATGTACCTTTCATTCCTCTCTCTCATGCCCTTCCGGAACACTTCCTCCTTCCCAGTCTCCCTCTTTTTTTTTCATGTCACTTGTTTGTTTGTTTGTTTTGATTTTAGTGAGCCGCTGGGTTTAATTAGGGTTGTTTGCAAGAGCCTGGGTGGGAAATTGTTTACTGGAGCATGGCTAACTAAGCTGAAGGCTTACAAAGCTGAAGAAAGTGACTCACCCCACCCCTCCACCCTCCCACCCATTAATTGTCAATTCTGGGAGGTGGAGAGCCTCCTGAGTCTCTCCCCACCCATTCTGGAGTGTTGACGGCTCCATCTTGTGAGAGTCTTCTTGTGCAGGTGCGTAGTGGGGGAGTCAGCAATGCAATGGTTATGACATGTCAGAAGACAGAGTTCACCCCACTCTTTCCATCCTCTGGCTCTTCCAGGCTTCTGGCTCCCTTTATTCAATAAAGTGGTTCTCAACCTTCCTAATGGTGAGACCCTTTAATACAGTTCCTCATGTTGTGGTGACCCACCTCTCCAACCAAAGATTATTTTCGTTGTTACTTCCTAGCTGTAATTTTGATACTGTTATGAATTGTGACATTAATATCTAATATATGATCCCCACTGCTTTAGTGCCACGGTCCCTTGCCTTCCCTGAGATTCGGGTTATCTGGCTATCAGCTAAGGTCTCTATGTACTTTGGAGAAATAACATGCAGAGGCAGGGGGATCTTAGTATGAATCTTTAGTGTCAAGCATCTAATGGTTTCAGCTGCTTGGGGATCCTTTGGAATGTGTAAATTTTCACTTCGTCTTTATATTGATCTCTATCAGAATTTCTGAAGCTGCATCATGCACTTTCCCTACAAAGGAACCCAGGAGGAAGGATTCCTGAGTCGATGGCCAGTGGAAAGATGAATGTCAATCACATTGTACAGAAGCTTCATTCTTGAAGCAAGGGTGACAAAGGTATGATTTGGGATGTCTGTCTATATGCTGTGAATATGCTTTATTACCATTGGTTAATAAAGAAGCTGTTTTGGTCTATGGCAAGGCAGCTCAGAGGCAGATGGGCAATCCGAGCAGAGAAAAAGATAACAGAGGGCAGCAGAGTCAGTGACAGATGCCAGGAGACACAGAGAAAGGAAGATGAGAATGCAGCTCTGAGAAAAGGTATCAAGCCACAAGGCTAAACATAAATAGAATCTTGTGTTAATTTAAGTATAAGAGTTAGCGAGTAATAAGCCTGAGCCATAGGCCAAACAGTTTATAATTAATATAAGCCTTTGTGTGATTATTTGGAACTAAGCGTCTGTGGGACTGGGAGTCCAGACCTTGGGGCTAGGCCAGGCCAGAAACTTTGTACTACAAAGGTAGGAGAAGAGATGACTTATTTAGCTTCAATAAAGACCGTTGAGTGTCCACTGCATCTTACCAAGCATCCTAAAATAGCCCAAATCTGTGATCCAAGCCACCATCTGGTCCAAGAATATTTTGCTGTAAGAAAACATGAGATGGGAATTCTAAATGATGAGGTAGAAGACTTCACCAGCCTGCATCCCCAGAGGATTCATAGACTTCCCTTACTAAGGGAGCTTTTCTCTTGGATGCTTCATCGGTGGCTGTTTTACTGAAAATTCCACTCACGTACAACTGCTCAGAAACACATTATTTTTATTTATTTAAGACTTATCACTTACTGACTTCTGAGAGGTCCGAAGCAACTCATAGGCTAAAACACACAGTGAAAGGAGGTCCTTGAGAGTGAAGTCCAGGAAATGCCACATAAAGGAAGAGATGCAGGAAGAAGCCTCAAGCCACAGTATAAAAGGCACCGCAATTAGGTTATAAAGGAAAACAGGACCATCTGATTATACAAAGGAAGATGCATTTTTTAAAACCATGTCATAAAATGCTCTGAGTGGAAACTGCTTAAACATGATACTATTGTCACTGGAAGAATGGAGTATTCTTGAGATAAAAAGGTTTCAGCCCTAGCATTCTGGGGGAAAACAGGTGTCATGCTACGCTCATGGTCCTCAAGATTCTTGAAGCTTTGAACAATATTTACCAGAGGATTTTTATTAAAAGGCTCTGATTCTTTATAGGTTGTTTTGTTGTAGATTCAAGGAAAGGGGCAAATGAGATGCATTTTTTTGTAGGTGGCTGTGCACCTTCCTAGACAGCAGCAGGTACCTTCTCACTGACATCTAAGCCCTCAAAAATGTCAATATAGTTTCAGACAATTGTAAGATTATCTTGGGAGTTCTAGATGATATAAAAGTTTGGTGGGAACAAGTAGAATTTAAACATAAAAATAGATTGGAATTAGACCAACTTGGACATTAGGCTAAAAAAAATGTATATTGTTTGGGATCTGGAGTCTTTGCCCACCAATCTACAGGATAAGTTTAGTGCAGCAGAACTTAAGATTTCAAAATGGTGGCAGCTAGAATCTCAAAATTATGATTAAGGCCATTTTATTGGGAATAAAGAATGGCATGTGGTGGTACATGAGTATGTGTTGTTCAAAGGCAGCAGACCTATGGGTTTAGGTGAAAGAATACAAAATAAAGCTGTACCAATGATGAAAATGCCAATAAAAGCAGACGGACATTTAGCACTTACTATATGTCAGACACTGTTCAAAACTCCTTTTTTGTTCTTTCTTTTTAAATGTTAAATTGTTTTTCTTAATCCTTACATCAAGAGATGTAGAAATCAATGAACCCTGAGTATAAAATTTTCAGTGCTGACACACAGAGAAGGGAGATAGCCTTCTGTGCCAGGGATTCTGAGCCACCCAACAGGCACAGCATGTGGTTGGTTTGGTTCCTTGTGGAAACAAGATTTAAACCCCCAAATGAAGTTGGACTGAACCTTGCCCCAGGTAATTTCTTGAGTGCTCTTGGCTGATGGTTGCACCTCTGATGCTAATGAAGTCTGATCTAAAGTTTGGAAATTAATATGACAATGAATGCAAGAGATTCAGTTGTATTAGGCATCGCTCCAAATTCCTAAAATAGCAAATATTTACTGTCTTTCACAATACCAGGAGTCCCACACATAGCTGAGTGGTTTGGGGCTTAGGGATGCTTATAAAGTTGCAGTTAGATATCAGCTGACATTGTTAAATCAGCATTTCTGAAATCCAGGAAGCACACTGTACCATGGCAATTCTTTCATGCATAGGCCTCATAGATCTAAGAATGTTGACATATCCAGCCTCCAGGATGATATGCAGAAGTTCCCAACTCTTTTCTTCATTTGTTTATTTTACTAATGAATATGTGTGCATGCATACTATGCATGTGAGTGTTCACATGCCACAGGACATTTCTGGAAGTTAGAAAGAGTCAGTTCCCTTATCTTACCATATGAGTTCCAAGAATTAAAATCAGGTCATGAGCCTTATACATTGAGCCATCCCATTGACCCAGGGATTGTTAACTCTTAAGGCTGGACTGAGACAGAGGATATATTTCCAAGTTCATGCATGAAACTATTGGCTGTATACCTTAGGTCCATGTTAATGAGTATGTCTTTATATGACTACTTCAAGGTGTGGCATCCTCTTTGTGTGTGTGTGTGTGT
>PVIH01000770.1:0-101422 GCA_004025045.1 Sigmodon hispidus
TCTCCCTATTCCCCTCCATCTCTTTCCCTATCTTGTCTTTCTTCTTCCATGCATTCTTTTGGCCACCTTCTGATCCATCTATCCTGTTTATACAACCATTCACCCTCCATCTATCCATCTGTTCTTCTGCTCTTCTGTATGCTCACTCAGCCATCCACACATCTGTCCATCCATTTTTCCATCTATCCATCTGACATTTCTTAGGCCCAGGTCCTTTTCTTAGCTTTAATCTGTTCCTCTAGGTTAGGAAAGCATCATAGGCCTGAATCTGAGATCCTGGCTTCCTTTCCTCCTGGCCCTGTCACTCTCCAGTGCTGGGACAGATGCTGTGAATCCTATGAAAGCATCACTACAAAGTCAGCTCCAACATCCCAAGTGCTGAGACGTGGGAGTTTTCTCCGGGGAGGCTGGCTGGAGTATCACTATTTTCCTGCTGTCAGCAGCTATTAGTATGGGGTCCAGCTTGTCTTGGGGGCAGTGGGATCTGAAAGCCAGGTGTGGAGCGGGCCTCACCTTACTTCTGTTGCTACAGGCCTGGGGGTATGTGCACATGTGTGCATGTGTGTTCGTGCATATGTGTGCATGTTCCTGTGTGCATGCTTGCGTGCCTGTGTGTGTGTGTATGTGTATTACACTAGACTCCCAAGATGGGTTCAGAAAGAAGAGAGGATGCTGCATCCAGAAGTTTCCCCCAGACCCACTTGCTGAAGGCCTGAGGGTAGCTATCACCAAGCAGGTTTTGAAAAGGTTAATGGCCCAGCAATCACCATCCAAGGCATGGATGAAAACTTACATTCACCCAAAAAACCTGCAAGGGAACATTGATAGCACCTTTCCTCTAACCATTCCAAGCTGCAATTGACCAAGATGTCCTTCGATTATGCTCCCACACCACAGCATGCTGCTCAATGATAAACAGGTGGAGGTGGGGCTACCTAGCCCTGGACACAAGTGGAAATGGCCTAAATGTGTCATGTGACAGGAAGATCCAGGAGAAGCTTCCATTGAGTAACTCCATTCATGTGCTTGGGTTCTGCTGGGAGGAAGGCAGAGCTGGTGAAACCTAGGAGCCTTTCATTCTGGGTCACCCAGGGTCAGAGGATACTTGTCAAAACTTCAGAGCTTTTTAGCATCATGAACAATCTTACTGCACACAGGAGTTTAGGGACTCCCATGTGCAGGGTGAAGGGATGACATGGTTAGCCTGGGTCATAGGAGTAGGGTTGCTCTCTAAAGGGTGGGACCGAGCTACCTGGTGGCTCTTTAGCAGTGGATACTGAGCTGGTAGAGGTCAACAGAGCTATGCCAGCAGCAGCACAGTGGCTCCCACGGAGGCCAGAGGGTGTGCTTCAACTCCCTGTCATCATAGCCAGATGAAGAAGCAGAGAGCAGGTTGGAAGCAGGAAGGGTATAGCCTTCCAGTTCTGCCCCCAGCAGCCATCCCCATCAAGCATCCCCTATGACCCAAAGGTGTATCCCTCCCTCAAACAGCATCATCAGCTGGAGGCCTTTGGGTGGTGGGGGATGTTTGATGGTGTTCAAACCATGAGGGGTCAGTTCACATTCAAACCACATCATGGAGGGACAAAGGGGATAGAGTGCTGGCTCAGTGGAGATGAGAGTGGAGCTCAGGCACAGCACCGCACACACAGGCTAGGTGATACCCCATGTTCTCACTGTCAGCTGAGACATACCTGGAGTAACCAGAATGCCCCAGGAGTGATGGGTCTCTGCACCCAGGCGTCTGGTGCTCATTCTGTTCTCCAGCTCTGGGGGTCTTGGGAGAAACAGCAGAGTGTAGGAGAAACCGCACAAGCTGAGCCTGGAGTATTTTGCAGGGACCGAGAGAAGTAGAACATTAAAGACATTAAAAGCTAAGAGATGACCCCTCCAAAAGTATATATCAAAGGGACGCAGGGGCCCACCGAGAGTCCCCAGTGTCCAGAGCGGGAGCAGGGTCAGCTGGGACAGTATGAATAATGCAGTAATTGGATTGTAGCTAAAAGTTTGAAATCCACAAGGCTGTGTTCATGTAAATAAATGATTGAATAAATAAACAGAGTGGAGAAGAGGAAGGGAAATTCCAAACAAACTTTTCTGCCCTCGGCAGATACGGAGTGGAAGCTTCCGTTGGCGCCTGAGTGTGGGCCCAGCACAGTGATTTCCTTGGAGGAGCGTGGTGTGCCAGAGAGAAAGTGGCACCGTCACCAAGCACCACACTGTGACATCACAACCACCACTACCTGTGTATTAGCTCCATTTGACTAATGCTCGAGAGAAACACAGGAAGGGTGGATTCATTTGGGCTCACTTTTTGACATTTGCAATCATTGTTCCTTGGCTATACTGTTTCTGGGTCCTCTCAGGGTAGCAGATCACAGGGGCAGGGGGCGGGGGGACAAGACAGGCTGTGTAGCAGAGCTTCATGCCTCATGGCAGCCGGGAAACAGAGAGCGAGAGAGGAAAGATTCAGGCAAGCCAGGCCCTCCACTCAGGTTCCTGTGACCTGCGTGCTCCAGCCAGTCACCAGCTCCTGACGGCTGTCCACTACTACTGAGTTAATCCATTCACAGAGTGAGTCCAGCCTCTCCTTGCTATTGTCACTAGCTCAGGACCAAACTTAACACAGGAGCCTTTGGGAAATGCACTTTATCTATAAACTAGAAAAATCCACTCAGAGGCTCATGTAAACTCATCTCTACACAACTTGGAAGTTCAAGTACAAGCTGGGAATGGTAGAATACTCCTAGAATTCCATCACTCAGGAGACTGAGGCAGGAACAGCACAATTTTGAGGCCAGGCTGAGCTATATATACCAAGACCCTTTCTTTAAAACACAAAACACACAAACAAAAAACCAGGGCTCCTTCAGTACAGACCTCTGTAGGATCAGAAAGGAAATGACAGGCTCCCAGCACACAGTGCTACAGTAGAAACTGACCAGGAGGAAGTCACCAGGTGAATCCCACACAGGACATTCCAGACACTGGACAGCCATCAAAAGGAAGAGCCTGGGAAGCTCGGGGAGACATGGTAAAAAAGTAGCACAGTGACATAATCATAAACTATCAAGGTCACCTCAGTTAAAGGATGGGCTAGAGATGGAAAGATGTGGGGGAGGGGGAGGAGGAAGAAGAGGAGGGAGAGAAAGCAAAAGGAAACTATGGAATCCTTGCTGTCTGCAACTCCTTAGCAAACTTAAAAGTTTTTAAAGTTTAAAAATATATTATGGGGTGTGGTCATTATATAACACCTACTGCATACCCTGTTGGAGCCACAGGAAAACTAGGGCACATGCTAGGCCAGGAGATTTTTATTTAATGTTTTTATTAGTACATATTATTTCTATATAATAATGGGTTACAACCAGGTGTGGTGGCACACACTTTTAACTTCACAATTCAGGAGACAGAGACAGGCAGAACTATGTGGGTTTGCGGCAGCCTGATCTACATGATGAGTTCCAGAGAAATTGCTGCCTGCATATTTCCTTATGAAGAGCAGTCTGTTGACAGGCCTTCTGTGAGATACCCTGGCTATTATCTGTAAAGACATGGATTTTCTAAGAGCCCCTGTGGCTTTGTTCCTATCCAGCAGGGAGATGAGGAAGGCAGGGACTGAAGCGTACACCCCATGGGGTGATGAGCGAAGATTGGGTTGCCTGGGCTAGCTCACCCTTCTCTGCCTTCCCTTCTCACCTTACAGTTTAAATGACTCCTTTGCTTGGGTGTGCTGGGACAGCAGCTTCTCTATAAAGTGACTGCTGGCTTGCAGGTGGCCACAGGGGCCATCCCATCACCTGATAACTCAGTCCTTTCTCTGGATAACATGGTTAGTACATGCAGAACCCATTATGAACCTGAGAAGCAAAGTGCTGTCACAAGGGGTCAGGAGACTGGACTGCAGAGCAGAATGGCATGGGATAGAGGTGGAGCGGGAGCTGGGTTCTCTGGGATGAGCAGGTGGCAACTTCTTAGGGGGTTGATGGTCAGGTTGTCATGGAGGATTGTGATCTGCCAGGGTCTCTGAGTGGGGGCAAATCAGCAGGAAAGGACCAAGATTCTGACAAATGCAGAACAGGTGACTTTTGAATTCTACATGCATGACATTCTAGTTAGCAAAAGAATACCTCTTACAATAAGGGAGCCATGGGCAAAGCGGGGCAAGGCTTCTGAGCTGTCCACAGCTTCAGCCAGCAGCAGTGGCCATCTTGTTGGGAAGGATGATCAGAGACCCTGCCTGGTCACAGGAGATGAAAAGCAGATGATTGGTTCTGCTGTAGCTTCAGGAGTGTGGAGAGTGTGCACAGCAGCCAGTGGAGTCTAACCAGCAGATGCCTGGTGCAGACGTGAAGGTAGATGTCAGGAGTGCCAAAGCATTCCAGGCTTCAGCTCTGACTCCACCACAACCCTGGCTTAGGTGGCCACTTCCTGTTGGTCATGTCAGCCAATTGGAGAGCTCTAGAAACTCCTAAGTCCTTACCTGCCTTTTTCTAGGGCAGAGACTGGCTCTTCTGTTTGCAGAATTTTAATAGTCTGTCAAGCTGGGGTGCAGTTCTTGGAGTCAACAGCAGGTTGCACTGTCTTTCACTTCAAGCTGGACTGAAGATTGCTTCTAAGGAAGACCTCTGTGGATTGTGGCATTGGATAGAATAATTTTGAATCAAAGAGAGACTTTACAAACTCTTTATATCCTGAAACTAGCTTTTTTCTCCCTTGACATCACACTAGGGTCAGAATGCTTCCTAGGCTCACCAAAAACCCTATTCTATTTAGCTTCTGTCCCAGAGAGTCCCTTGTGAGCTGGGTATTTTTAGTACATCTGACAACCAGGGAACAGAAATCGGAGATACCTGTATACCAACTGTCAGCATCCTGCCTACCACCAGAGGGCAGTATCACCTCACTAAGTGTGGATCAATCACAACCCCATGTTTCCTAGTTTCCCCAACCCTTTCTGCTTCCAAGGTCCAGCTGAATTCACCTGTGCTGCCCCAGGCACAGGGTGGGGGATGGAGGGGGGGGACAAGACCCTGCCTGAAATGGCCTTGGAGGCCAGCAGAGCCCCTGATTGTCCCTTGGTGGTATGCAGGGGGCTAAAGAATGGGAGAGACAGGGACGCAGGGCAGGATGACATTAGCAGACCTTCTATCCCTGTGTTCTAGAGCACCAGTTCTTCAGCATGGTTACAAATATGCTTGCAAACACTTCCAGCTCCTTGCTAGCCCAGTGGGCTTGACTAGCTGTCTCTTCTCGGCCGGGATATAGTTGTGTTAGTCAGGCCTCAGGCAATGGGAGACATTTGGCTCCAGGTACCATTTGTCTCTATAGCTATCTATTTGCCCACCCATACATCCATGCATACCTCCATCTGCCCACCGACCCACTAAAGCATCTACTCATCTATTCAACCATCCATCTACCATATATCTGTCCACCCCATCTATCTATATAGCTCTCCACCTGTTCTCCATCCAGTTTCTTATCCATCTTTCACCTGCTCATCTACCCATCCATCTATTTACTCAGCAAATGCTGTTGGAGCCATGTGGCCAGGCAATGTGCATGATTCCAGGAAAAAGCAGGGTTTTTGTTCACTAGAAAACTCATGTGAGCTGAATATGCAATTAAAAATTGAAAACTTCCTGCTAGCCACATTAAAACCAGTTAAAATGATCTTTACATTTTATTTAAGCTGATATATGAAACATTTTTCATTTCCACATCCAGTCGATATGAGTCATAAATAAAGCATTTTTTTTCCCATCACATTTTGGTATCAAATCTTCATGACCTGGTGTATACTTTACCATGCCTGTACATCTTCATTGGTCCTACCATACATAGTTCAAGCTCTCCAGACCCACTGTATTATCTGACAAGAGTCTGGAGTGGTCTCACAGTCTGCATGCTGGAAATAGGTATCGACTGAGTGGGCCATCATAATGAAATGATCCTTACAGGAAACTGGTAAGTCTTCCCAGTTGAGATGGCATTTGAGGTTGGTACTGAAGGATGAATAGGAGTTCTTCAAATACAAACCAGGAAAGAGAAACCTTCCAATGTCATTTCTGGTTAGGTCTCAAGAAGATTACCAAGAGCTTGACAGAATCAGGTGTGTTTAGTAACCTTTCCACCAGGGGAAGGAACCATGCTGTGAAAGAACCATGAAGTGCAATCCTCTGCCATCGCCTAGTGCTATGCCTACACTGTGGGGCCTGGAGCTGGGAGACCATGTTCAACTACCTCTTCTGGCTGGTGACCCAATGACCTGCCCTGGCTGGTTCTGCCCATGCCCCTGCCATCTGGGTGGAGCAGAAACTCACCCTGCTTTTTCCTACATGTGGTGCCTCGAGACCCTGCAGAGCCAGTTGTCACCCAGTGTGGCTGACAGGCAGATCTAGCCCCTCTTTGCTGGGTGTTGGAAAGAGTCACAGGTTCTTCTCACTGGATCACTGACTGTCACCTGGCTCATCTTGATCTCCCTGGGGGTCCTGGGAGAGAATAAGTGGGACCCCATGGGAATGGTGACATTAATATTCAAGTCCAAAATCAACCTTAAGTGAAGCAAAGAAATTGGGACTCTTCTCAGGAGAGGCCACACCTCTTTCAGCCATGCCTTAGATCCAGGAGGCTGTGCTGCAGAGGCTTCTGGAGTCAGGAAGAGTGTGCAGTGTGGGACCAGCTAGACCTCGGTTCTATCACAGGTGGTGTTGGACCCTGGAATATCATGGCCTCTATTGTGGCAATCCCACCTGTCTCCTATAGCACTGCAAATTTTCTCTAGGTTTTACTTTTCCCTCTCCTGATACCACCACAGAGATCATAGGAGCTGTCGTGAGGGCCTCCCTGCCTACCTTGTCTTGGGGCCATGGTCACTATCTAGTCAAGGGTTAACTTGGCAGGCTTAGTTTGGCCACACCCTGCACAGTCCCCAAAGGGATGACCCTGACCCAACTCCTGGTAGGTGACCTCTGACCTCAATCCACTTGGATAGTCTGACTTGATAGAGTGTCTGTGTTTGCCTGGTGATCTGGGGTCACCTCAGTGGTCCATGCTGACAGTGTGATTTATGATGGGGCCTTGAGCTATGCTATGTCACTTGATCTCGGTAGAACTGAGACTGCAGTTATGAGCAGTGGTCAAGCATATGAGTACAACCCACTTTCCATAAAACCCACGGCATGGAGGCTACATAGACTGAACTGACTTCCACACACATTCAGGAGACAGTGTGGTCAGCATGTCTCCTCTGGAAGGGAACAGTCTGGTCTCCCTGGGCTCTGAGCTGCCATCTCTGTTTTGCTTACATGTATCCTCCCTCAGCAAGCCCCGAGCATTACAGGAACTTCCAGGGAGCCTAAGACCCTTGGCATATTCTTGAGTCTGAAGTAGTCTTGGGGACTCCAAGCTTCAGGGCTAGCATTTCAGTGACCAATTGGGAATCAGGAGACAGGGAGATGTCATAGGGCCAGTAGGTCATAGCCTGGGTTTTTTAGTCCCTGCATTACAGTTTTTAAACCCTTCGACTGTTTGCTGACTCCTTGTCTGGCCTGGGCTACCTCTCTCCACTCTGCCTTCTGGGTCAGCACTCTGGGACTTGTTGTACTGGGTAGGGCCAGAGTCTCCTAAGATACCACTGGGGCTTTCTGTTTTGGGGTACAATAGAGACTGACCACCACACTCAGCAAGGCCTTGTTGGCATTTAAATATTGTGGGACACAGCATGTGGCCCCATGGACAGCTTTCTCAAAGTGCCCGTGGCCTAGCAATTGCAGGTCCAGCCCTGAGCCTTGGGGACAGCTGCCTCTTCTGAATGGAAGACTTTGTCCTGCATGCCTCTGTGTGGCCTTCACCTGCCTTAGAGGCTCAGGTGTTGCCCTCCAGAGCTGTAGCGTTCACCCTCTCTGTTCCGCTCTAGCACCTGGCCATGCACCACATTTTCCTCCAGGTGTCCAGGTGAGATGATTCCCTGATGCCAGCTCAGGATGAAGACAGTTCTTAGTTAAAGCTCCAGCCACCACCTCCACAGCACGGAGACCCTATCTACAGATGGAGCTGGGATGGAGCCAGGTCAATCTGAACCTGGCTCGGTCTTGACCACAATGCCCTGGTCTCTGCTCAGCCTTAGTCCGACCGGAGTCTCCCCATCTGGGCCAAAGGCTGTCTGTGACTCCTGAAGCCCTTCTGCATGTCTTCGAGACCCAAGGCGTGGGGTGGAGGAGACATGGACTTTAAAGGGTGTCTGATGTGCCTGATTCTTTGAACGTGGCCACTCCCCCACCAGGCCTGCAGTCGTGGCTGCCCCCACCCTGCCACGTCGCCACTTCCACCCTAGCCGGCAGGAAGCTGCGCGCTCTTGCTCCCTTTTTGTAAATTTTTGGAGGGTTGTTGTTGCAGGGAACATCTGGATAGGGCCCAAGGAACATAATAAAAAGGAGAGGAGGCCTGGGGGAGGAGCGGGGGCTGGAGGTCGGAAAAACCATCTGACTTCGCTTTGCGGAGACAGCTGCAATTATGCTGCCGGGGCTTTTGCAGCCGCTTCAGACCACGCCGCTGACGTCAGTGGGAAAATATGAAGCTCGCCATGGTTTGGTGACACACAACCATGAAATACATCCCAAGCTCTCTCCCAGCCTTGCAAGGAGTGGGATGGCTGATGGGTTTCCCCGGAAGTGGAGAGTCCAGGGTCTGTCTCGAGGGACCTACTGCGTGCGTTCTTTCATCCATGCCTCGCATGTGCAGCAGGCTGAGTACATTAGTTCACTCAGTCCTCACACTGCGAGTTCCAGGGACAGACAGAAGCATCCTGTCTTTTATCCAGCAAGCTCTATCACACCTCCATCATTCCCAGGACCTGCCAAGGCATGTGGTCCTCAGGGTGTCCTGCTTTTGGTATTCTCCAGTTCCAGCACCTTTTCAGTATTGTCTTGAGGTTTCATAGGGCTGGTGTCATGTTTTCGGATCTCGGCCATTGTGTATTATGGGGAGGAATCAGTTAACCCTAACCCTAACCCTGGACAATTCTGAGCTAAGTGCCTTGCCAGTGTGGTCCTCAGTGTGTGAGGAGGTATCACTAAGACTCCAGGGTCTTCCAGTGACACTGGCACATCCAACAGAGCCCAGGCCTCCAGGAGGGCTCCACAGCCTTCCTTGCAGGCCTGTTCAACTTCTGCCATCAGAGCCAGGCTCTGACAGAGTAGAAAGGCCTGCCACATGTGAGGATGCATGGGATGCAGGCGCTGCACCTCATGCATGGTACAGACATACTTCTAATATGCAACTAGCATCTTCCCCACATTGGTCTTGAAAATGTGGCCTACAATTAACTCTGATGGAGATGCCCACTGCACAGGGCAATAGTGATTATCTGCCAAGAGCCACATTTGGGGACCTGGCCCTGCAGGATTCAGGCCCTAGAGCCCCGCTGGGCTGATCATTAGGGTCCTGTGAGCCACTCCACAGCTTGGTCCATTTTACAGCTGGGAAACTGAAGTCCCTGTGGACACATTTGTCACTGGCCATAACCTGGGCCCCACTGGCTCCTGCCTCTGCCAGGATGAAGGGCTTAGGCCTCAGGGACTCTGGAGCTGATCTTAGGGCTCTGCTTGGAGCAACCCTAACTGTGACAGGAGCCAGGGCCCAAGCAGTCTGACAAGAAACCATCTGGCAGCAGAGATCCCTGAGTCACAGCTGGGACAGGAGCCTCTGGGAGGCCTGAAGGCATTTTTATTTTTTTTTTCCCTGTGGGCTGAGCCCTACCCTTCCCACTGCCTTGGGGGTAGGGGTGGGGCTGGAGTTATGCTGGCTTCTGCTCACCATTACTGGGGCTCTTCACCTTTGCTGGACTTTCAGGCAGCCTGAGCTGAAGCCAGAGCCCCAAGTGGGAGGCAGACAGATAGACTTGAGCCTCAGCAAAGACTCCCCCTCCCCCTTTTTTTTGGTTCCTGTCTGGTGGAGGCTCCTGGGCAGGCAGCACAGTGGCCATCTTAGACAAGCCTATAAGAGGATTAGCCTGACGGTGTCCCTTGTGGCTTGCTTGAGGAGAGGAGGTTCGCTAGGCCTTAGGGAGTCCTGTTTGTTCTCCTAAGGCTGGGAAGTGATGTCTGCTGCCTAATGCTGTGACTTCTGGACATGGGGAGCAGCTGCTTGGAAAATTTTCCTAATGGAGTCCCTGCCTTGGTTGCCAGTAGTTGTAGGAGGCACCTGTCTGTCTTGTGTCCCCCACCAGTTCTCTGGGGGCCCCCCAATGGTCAATAAGCGCCCCCAAGGTGCAGTGGAAAGCATTCATGTCTCCCGGCCAGCTATGCTGTTCCGGTCCTGCAAATGCACTTTGAGTGATGCTGAGCCTGTGACAGGGGTATGCAAAGGCCAGGTGTCAACAGGAGGCTCGAGACACATTCCCACCCCTTGTGACTCTAAGGTTTGTAGAAGAGAATAAGCTAAGAGGCTGCTCCAGGCTTCAGGCACTCCATGGAAGCCATGGACATAGGAGAGAAAAATTTTAAGGGGAGTTGGCCTCTGCAGCCATTACCAAGGCTAACCTTCCTCCAGGAAGCCCACCCAGGCTGTCCCTGTCAGGCTCAACTTCCTCCTTTACAGGGTTATGCTGAATTCAGTACGTAGGCCATAGGGTCTGACATCTGTGTCCTGTTAACACAGGCTCACTGCTCTTCAAGGCTGTGCTTGGCACCACCCAGCCGGTGGAGTTCTGTCCCTCTGCGCACTGTGGATCGCACAGTTATGATCAATCATCACTCTGGGTTTCTGGCAGTGGTTTGAAGCTCACCCCTACAGAAAGTGGGGCATAGATCAGAGACAGGTCTGCACCAGAGCTGGGGCCTCATTTTGGTTCTCAGGAACAAGGGGGCCAGATGTCTACCCCTCTCTGGCCTCTCTGATCATATTTGTGCTTTATGAAGGTCATGAGCTCCATCTCAGAAGCATTAGCCATGGCTCCTGAAGTAGAAGAGAGTGAAGACTGAACTTCCCAGGGGTCTGTCTGAGAGACCCTGTTAAATAACACATGAGGTGCAGAGGTCCAGAGAAGGGAGAGGCCGGCTGAGGGTCGGGTCACACAGCTGGTTAGTGGCAGAGTCGAGACTGGAACTCAGATCTCCCTCTGTATTCTTAGCCAGGTAGAGTTAACACAAACCATATTTGTGTGTGTGTTGTGTATGTCCATGTGTGTTATGAGTGTACATATGTGTGTTGTGTATGTCCGTGTGTATTATGAGTGTATATATGTGTGTTGTGTATGTCTGTGTGTTGTGAGTGTGTGTGTGTTGTGAGTGTATATGTGTGTGTTGTGAGTGTATGTGTGTGCGTTCATATGCGTGCACATGTAGGAGGGGTCTTCTGGAACTGAGTCCTTAAAAGCCAGCTTTTGTGCAGCTTTATGTTCAATGTTTTCAGAATGTTCCAGCACTCCTTCTATACATGACAACCATACAGAGTCTCCAAAGGGTTCTGATGCTTTATTGTATTCTTTTACAGCTTGTCCTTCCATTCCCTAGCTCTGATTGGCAGGTAGGCCTGGCTTCTGATTTTCCAGAAGGCTGCAGCCCAATGCCACCAGGCCCACATCATCTGAAAGTCAACCAGAACACTTCCAACGTGGTCACTGTGTGTCTGAGAGCCATTTCCTCCTCGCATAGCTGCATAGAGCAGCTTACGTGTCTTCACAATATGGTGCTGCCCTTCCTGGCTCAAAGGCAGAACTATCTGACATTGAGGAGTCAGCCTTGAAAGTCATACTGTCACCTTAAAGGGTTCTGGTGGTCACCTGACCCCTCAGATTATCTTTTTGAGCTCCACAGCAGAGGCATTCTCCAAAGCGGCCTTTGTGGCTGCAGCAGCCCATGTAGTGAGTGCCTGGGTCCCTTTGGTGGGAAAAGCCAGGTGTGTTTGAGTTGGCTTGAAGCCCAGGCTTCCAGTGTGCCTTCCTTCCAGGGCCAGAGAGCAAGGTGGGCCTGGAGGTCCTTTGCAGGACAAGAAGAAGAAGAAGAAGAAGAAGAAGAAGAAGAAGAAGAAGAAGAAGAAGAAGAAGAAGAAGAAGAAGAAGAAGAAGAAGAAGACGGACATGAAGCATGCTGTCCCAACCCTGGCTGAATGTCCTCAGCCTCCTCATCTATAAGCTGAGCAGTGTGACAGAAATGGCCATGGATATCAGAAGGATACCTGGCCAAGAACACCATCAGTGTGGTCCTTATAATCCTGGCAGCCAGCTTGTGGCACATCTGTGCTCTGGTCTCAGTCTTTGGAGAGCCATGCCCTGGTATTGGCGAGCACCACAGGGAGTGGGGAGGGCAGAGGAACCGATGGCCCCACGGCCACTAGTCTTGTTACTCCTGTCCCCTTACACAGTCAAGAAGCCTTCATGTGGCATCTTTTTTTTCCTGCCTAAAGAAAAAGAAATGGGACATCAGTTTTATTGGAGCGAGGTAAAACTAAACCTTTAAAGCAACTTAACCATAAGAAAGCAAACCAACAGTGTCCATAGTCAGGAGATGGCATGATGATAAGGCAGGCTCTGATCACCCAGGGCCACCTGTGGCCGGCCATATCCTCCAGAAGGGTCTGTGTTAGTGTAGACCTCTCCATAGCAGGGACTCACACAACCAGCCACTCCAGGCTCAGTTTGGACTTCAGGATAAAGCCCTGTTACCTTTGCTGGGAGCCTCTTATACCAGGAAGGAGGTAGGATATAAGGGACTGCCTGAGACCCCCTCATTCCTGTCTGTCCTAAAGATCACATCCCCCAAAGTCACTAGGAAACTGAAAGTAGCAATGTTGGAAACTGTCCCTGCGTCCCTACTGGCCACCATACCTTCTGCTATCCACTGTCCTTCCCAGGCTAGTCTGCAGGGCAGGCTGCTGCTTAGATCTCTGAGTGTAGACAAGAGTGGTCTTAGCCTGTCCTCAGGCTATGTCATTTCCTGATCAGGTGGGGCCTCCCTCCCTATATACCAAGGGCTTGGGTCCACTCCTTTGGCTGATCAGCCTGATGTCACCCAAGTCTTTCATAGTCAGTATCTCACTTTCAGAACATGCTACTGTTTGTGGCTGCTCTGTATTTTGAGTCCTGGACCAGAAACTGAAGCTAATGTTTGATATCCTCATTTAAGGAGGGGCAGGTAAGGCTCCATCGAATAAATCAAGCTGTCCATCAGGATTTGAGAGGCCAGACTGCCCATGTTTATCTTGGGCCCCAACTCCCGCAGGCTGAGGTTGTGCCTGTCTGCCTATTAGTTGCTGGGATTGCCTACAAGGTCCAGCTTGATTTGCCCTGACACCCAGGTAATGGAATCTCAGCTCTACCTCAAGCCTCAGCTTCTAACTTGTGAAATGAGGTGACATTGCCGTCTCAGCATGTGGTTAACAAGGAGACAAAAACAAGGGTGACATGGGATCTGGGTGCCAGGCTAGTGCTGCCTCAACCCAGTGTGCTCTGCTTGCTGGAATCATGGTTCAGCTGCCTCCAGCTGGTCTCTTCTTGACCTTGGAGAAGTTCTCTCTGGATTTAATTCTCCCTAGCACAATGACAACTCTTTACCATTGAACTGGACCCTCTCCTGACTCACGACATCAGTGGAGAATGAAGTCATCAACCTGGGCATCCTGTCATGTTCAGGATGACATGATGATGCTCAGCAGTGGTGGAGGCCCCTAAAGCCACTGGTGGGGATGACTGGTCTGGCCTGTCTGCCTCTGTGTCCTGTGTCTGGGGGACAGTGAGTCTGGGAGGTAATGAGTGGGTGGCAGTTTGGTGAACGGGCTGGCTAGTAGGTGGGGTGAGGCCCTGGCTACTGGCCAGCTTGCAAGCTGGGGACCAGGACTCTGGGTCAGGCTTGTCTTGTGTCAGGACGGCTTGAGCTATGGAGCAGAGGCAGCATTGCCAAAACAGGGTTTAAAACATCCCAGAAAATGTGTGCTGCTATTTTCCATGGGATTTGGGCCCAGTTTGGCTTGTTGGGGAAGAGTTAGGTCTAGGAGGATGGGCAGCGGAGGATGAGGAGGTCTAGGATCCACTGTGAGTCTGTCCTGTTTCCTGCTCCTTTTTACTGGGCACTACCACCTTTCCAGGACTTGAGAGCACTGGTTTTGTCTCTTCTTGATCCCACCCCAGCCCTAGCATCCTGGGGACAGAGCCCCACTTCACTTTCCAGATAGGCAGCTAAGGTTAGAGGCAGGGGAATGGCTAGTTCTCATTTCCAGAGTGGGGCCTGGACCTCCACTGAAGAATTGGGAGAACCCAGAAAAGGTTAAGATTCAGGCGTCAAATCCAAGGAAAATTCATTAAGAACACTGAGAAGGCCACTCAGAGCATGGAACCTGCGCTTTCTCAGCACAGATCTCCTAACCAGCACCTGGGGTCAGTGAATCTCACAGGATGGGACTTCTGCCACCTCAGTCCCGCACTTACCTTGAGTCCACTCTTCTGTGCCTGGCCTTGGATGCTGTGGGGCTGTCAGTGAGCCCCAAGACTATGCTTATGCCCAGCCTGGGTATGTGTGTGCATGTGTGTGTGTGTGTGTGTTATCCCAGGTTCTCTTTTGCTGGCTGTCCCTGAGGAAGGATCTAGGCTAGATCTGAACCATGATGGGTCCCCTGAGTGTTGTGGAGTTGAGCCTGGAGCTTGTATGAAGTGAGGTATCCTGGGCAAGCCTATTCCAGTGTTCCTATGGGTGCTCCATGCACTAACTGCTGCTACCCTGATCATCCACAGCCCAGGAAGATCATGTGACTATAGCTCAGGCACACAACACAGAATGAAAACACATCCAGCATCTACAGCCAGAGTCTCATTTGTGGGATCTGGTCCTTCCCTTTGCGCTCCACGTCCATTTTGGGCTTTCTCATAAATAAGAGTGGCTGTAGGTCTCTGGATTCCCTGGTTAAGTATGTGAACTGTGTTGGGGCCATGGCTGGGATGCTTCAGGTCCATTTCAACAGGAATTGATGCCCACTGTGTTCACGTAGGCCCTGAGTCTCAAGTTTACCTTGTGTTTGTCATTAATTCCGCTTGGCTGAGATATACGTAACCTCTCTGGGCACAGCCCCTGAAGTCAGCTCCTACCCCCAGTGGCATAGGAAGGGGTCATTTGGGTATGGACTCTGGCTTTTATGTTCCTCCTGAGAGGCTGTGTGGGGAACAAGCCAACCGTCCCAGCCAGGAGGGAACTAGATCATGGGCCCTAGATGACCACAGTGGAGGCCATAGTAGAGGACCTCAGGGTTTTGGCTTCCCAGGTGCTCTGAGTCTGCTCAGTCAAATAGGCTCCTATAGCTGATGCAGTCTTGTGGGCTGCTACTGCTGGTCGACCTCCCTGGTTAGGAGGTCTAACTTCATGTTAGTCAGATCTAGAATTGAGTGATATTTTTATCTGGGAATATTGCATGTCCTGACGGCTCTGGGTGCAGAGTCTTCTCATCTTGGTGCTGTTTGGTGAGGTCTGTGGGTTTGTGGGAAGCCACTGGATGGGCAACACAGCAGGCTAGGAGGGCAGAGCAGGCTGAGCAATGTGCCACAGGCACAGGGCAAACAATGATCCTCCTTATATCCATTTTCCTTTTTCAGCTGGAGGCACATCTGCCCTGATAGTGGCCACACTGTTGCCCTGGCTCCTGCCTGCACACGCTGTCCTGTGGGAGCCGTGGGATATGGGGGTGGCTGTAGAGTGGAGCCCCAGGATAGGCCCACTGTGACCATCCTCTTGGAGACACAAGGGCCCATGTGGCTCACTCTGAATGCAGGGCATTAATGGAGGTGTGAGGGTCAGTCAGGCTCACACCTGGATGAGAGGAATAGGCAGAGAAGGCGAGGATCTTTCTCTCTGGGGATGCGACTTCACACTCAGGATGCTAGGTGTCTAAGCCAATCCCTTGAATGAAGCCACTGTGTTTGTATTTATGTTGGGCAATGAGCAAGCAGGCCAGAATGGCAACTGAGCATGCGGGACGCGAACCAGGACCAAATGAGACTTGCTGCTTTCTTTGCCGTGGCTTGTCCTGAGGTGGCCACTGGAGGTCCTCACTGTCCTCAGGGCTGCAGGGGACACCTCCTTGCAGCTAGCGACTCCATGGACTGCCATGGGCCCTGTGTCTTAGTTACTTTCTTTGTTGCTATAACAAAATACAGGAGGAAGGGTTTATCCTTGGCTCACGATCTGAGAGCAGACAGTAGTCCATCGCCAGGGGAGACACGGCAGCAGGAGCATGAGGCAGCTGGTCACATTGCCTCTGCAGTCAGGAAGCAGAGAGTAGACAGGAAGTGCAGCCAGGTTATAAATCCTGAAAGCCCACCTCCAGTGATCTACTTCCTCCAGGGAGGCTCTGCCTCCTAGAAGGTGCAACCTTCTAAACAGAGCCTGCAGCTGAGGGCTGAGTATTCAAACACATGAACCTATAGGGAGCATTTCACATTCAAAGCACAACATCCTGCATGTGCAGTTCCTAACTGGGCCTAACTGCCAGCCTTGCATGGAGGCATCTGCAGACACCATGGGAATGGAGACCCCAGACAGATGCTCCAGTGTCCCTTGGTCTCTGTCGTGTGGCTTCCCAGAGTGTACCTCACTCTAGAGTACATGAGTGTCAGCTGCTGCAGGGACACCAGACAGGGCAGAGACATGCTCTGTGGCAGAGCAGTGTATTGAAGGCCATATTGTCTCACTGATGAGACAAAATATTTGACAAGAGCAATGTAAGGAAGAAGGAGCATGTTTTGATTAACAGGTCGAAGGTACCCAGTCCATCATGGCAGAGAAGTCTTTATGGCAGGGAATGGGTTGGTTAGGTGTCATTAACAGTCAGGGAGAAAGGGGGATGGATGCTGGTGCTCAGGACATGGGCTCTCTTTTATTCAGGTCTAGGACCCCAGCCCATGAGATCATACTGCCCACATTCAGCATGGATTTTTCTGTCTTGAGCTAAAGTTCTCTGTCCTCCCAGACACGTCTGAAGATGTATTTCCAGGCTGATTCTATATCCAGCTAAATTGATAGTGAAGCTGATAATCATTACATTGAGTATCTTTCACATTCCTGGTCACAAAGCTGGGGAGCTGAAGATGTGGCCTCATTGGGGAGGGCCCCTGAATCTGCCCTGAAGATTCTTCAGAAGTAAGCCTGGTGATCTCCCACCCACCACCCCTGCCCCACTAGATGCCCCTGGAGGAGGCTTTGTCAGATTCCTCTGTCCCCACTGAGACCATTAACCACTGAATGAGGCCTTCCAGCTGGCACACTTGGAGGATGCACGGCCGGAGGGGGGTCTACCCTGGCACTTGGTAGTTCTGCCTGTGCTCTAGGCTGTCCTGGTCCTCACAGGAAAGGAGGCAGGAGGAAAATCCAAGGGTCGGGGCCTTGGACAGAGTCTGTATTACTCTGGCCTGGTCCCTTGTACTGAACTCAGGAGACCTCCATTGGGACCGCATTCCAGGCCTCCACTGTTGCCCTCAGGTTCACTTTGGGTAGGTCCACCTCCAATGGCACTCCACAAATAGCCTGCATTCTCATGCCACCAGGTCCCCACCTCCCCCTCAAAAACAGTATTTGGGATGGAACTCACCCTGATTATAGAGATAAAAACTAAGTGTGATTCTTAGACAGAAGTCTGGAACCCTGTCCGTATCTGAGGCTAGCTTCTAGTTCACGATCCTCCCCCTACCTCAGACGTTTGAATGAGCTGCAAGTCATAGTTTTTACTGAAAAAATAAGTGGATTGGAGGAAGGTGATTCTGGAGAGTCGGGGTGCCACTGACAGAGAGGAGAAAGTATTTTTTCAAGTCTGGAATGGGTACTGTCAGGATGGTGGCTATTTTTAGGTTTCTTTTCTTTATGGTTTTAACAAGATATAAACAAAGACTAGCGCCACATACTATGGCAGACCAGTTTGTCCCAGGAGAGCTCCTGGGCTTATCCCGTGCCTTTGGGCTGTCCCTTCTGCCGAGGTGAGAGGATGGGATCAGACCCATCCTGTCACTGTTAGTAGGGAAAGAGAATCTTGTCTATGAGGACAACAGATTATCCCCTCTTGTCGTGAGCACCTTTATTTTCTATTTCAGGAGAGGGGACAGATGCCCAGGATGGCAGGAAGGAAAGGCGAGTGAGAGGTTAGGCAAAGGGGGTCTTGCCCGTCCACTTAGGATCGCCACTAGGCAGAAGGTGAAGGGCTGTCAGGAAACGGGCACACCTGGGAGAAGTCTTCTCCTTCTTCTTGAATGAGTTTCCCTCTGTCTGGGCAGTCCCTGGGGGAGGCTGACTGTGTGACTAGCCAACACTGGTGGGAAGCTGCTGGGCAGGGGGCCTGCCCTGTCTCATCTCTCCTGCTGGACTTCGCCCTTCACAGCTGGCTCTCCTTCTCTGCTGTCCCCTGAGCCAGACCATGTGTGGTTTGCCATGGGTTAGAACTGGGGTGCCTTGGGGGAGCATCTGTGGTACAGAGCACTAGGTCCACCCTGTGCAAAAGTGGGGTTAGGGTGCTTTGACGGCCTGAATGTCTGTCTGTGGTAAGTAACGTGGTCCTGAGATGACCGACTGGAGGTGAAGGCAGGGCACAGGCCTTGGTAGAGATGATACACAAAGGCTGGGCTTCCAGGCTCAGGAAAATGACTCTTCTTCTGGTGCTTCAGTTCCCCTGAATGCACAGAAGGAATTTCACGTCTTTCTTGGGTTAGATGTTCAAGGGCTGGTGGCTATTGTCCTGTCCATCTGGTCCTGTTGAGAAAGTACTTGCCTTCACCCCACAGGCAGAGTATGGTGCCAGGCAGAGGACTTACGTCCATGGACTCCCTGAAGGTGGAGGATAGAGAAGGATGCCTCCTCACATCCCATTACTGTCCATGCTACCTTCTTGGGTGTTGCCCTGAGATAGGCTGTGCTTGCCAGCCTGGCCACTAAGGGGCTAGCTGTGGCCTGGATGTCTCTGAGTCAGATGGGGGAAGGTGGCTGGGCAGTTTTCTCTGTCAGGGCCTGAAGAACTACCGCACCCACTCCTGGCGTTGTCTGTGTGTCCTGGAGCCCAGAATCTGGGGCAGGAGCAGCTGATGAAATAGCTTGCACTTCAGGCTGGTCCCTCCTCTTGGAGGCAGACACATGTTCTTGTTCTGTGTCTCCCGTCCCCTCCACCCTCTGGCACTGTTTGACTCACTCCGCCCTGGTAAATGTGCTCTGGAGCTCACTTAGGAATGGGGAAAAATTCTAGGTTTCTGTGAAGATTTATTTAGGAAATACATAAACCAGGCAGACAAAATTAGCTGCGTGTAGGTTTTATGCTGGTTGCTACGTGCATTAAATATGCTTTGAATGCAGTTCTGTGGGCTCTTTTCCAGGGAAGCAAACACAGTCCTCAGCAACAGAGCTTAAGAAAAGTTGAAGGTGGGGCCCAGGACAACGTCCGAGAGAGTCCTGGGCTCTTCCCTGAGCTTCACCGAAAGAAGGTCGGGGAGGAGATGGAAGCTCAATCCCCCTCCTCTGAGACTCGGGACACAAGGGTTAGTGTCCACTTTTCTGTGGTGTCAATCAACCCCCCCCCATGTACACCCAGAGGGCACTTGCTGCTTGCTTTCAACTTTTCCTGCAAACAAGCCCAGCCACATAAGCACCCAGCTTGGAGGGACCTTGTCCATCATAGAGTGGGTCCCCACTGAACCCAGGCATGGGCTTCAGTAGGACAGAGGGGTGAGCATCTTGTCATGCAGCTGGCTTGTCCGTCCTGTGTCCTGTTCACTCCACCTCCATGGAGGTTACTACACACTATGAGGGATTATGGCAAGGGTGTGTGACCTTGGCCTCGACGCCTGGAGCCCCTTAGCCAGGTTCTTATTCTGCAGAACTGCTTGGCTCAGCCATACAGTCATGGCTATGGGCAAGGCCAGGAGGCCCATGTGGCTCTTCCAAGGGGCTTAGATCCTTCTCTGGACAGGTACAAATCCTGTGGCCTAGGCAAGTAGACCTAAGTCATGATCAATGTTAGGGTTAGTCTAGCACACTGCAGCTCCAACCCAAGTGGGCTTCCTATTGCCTATTATTTCTGTCATGTAGGTCCCTCCACTACTTTGGGGTTTGGCTACCTCTTTCTCTCCAGTCATGGTGTGACTTAGCCTTAGTCGTAGGCCAGAGGTGGCAGCAGGTATCTCTTAGCGAAGGGACTCTGCAGGGTTCTGGGATCTGGTGATCTATCAAAGATGGGTGGTCACATCACTCTGAACAACTTTCTCTGTGTGAATGTTCAGGGGCTCCTAACTAGATCTAGATCCTAGATGGTCCCTGGATCTAGACAATGTGACCTTGAAGTGCTGGGTTTGGTCCTGGGAGCCTCTATCAGCCAGCTCCCTGGTGTCCGCTACTCAAATAGATGCACTGATGTTTAAGTAAGACATTTTGAGATTACACAGGCTCATTTTTCCTCTCATGGGAGGAAATACTGAGTCGTAGAGAGAGGATGGGGCAGCAAGGGTTGCTTGGCTTGCGGACCTCAGGCTGGATATCATGGCAGAGGTGTAAAGAGCCTGTGGTTGGTTCAAAAATGGAGAGACAAGGACCATGCCTCTGTGACCTGCAAGCGAGTGCTAGAACAGCTGTTCCTGCTAGTTTGTTGCCCTGGGTGTTGTTCTTTGTGTGAGGCTGAGTAGAAAGTTAGATTCTGGGTGTTGGGAAATGCAGGGAAATTGTACAAGATCCTGCCATATTCCCTAGGGAAGCACGAAATGGTGCTAGTCTGGTTTGATCGGGCACAACTTGACTTTGGACTGGCTGCCAACAGGTGGGAGAGAGCTGCTTAGTTCTTCATTTCCAGGTGCTGTGAGGGTTAATATTGACTGTCAACTTGACTAGATCCAGGATCACCTAGAAGATAGCCCCTCCCATGTCTGTGAAGGATTTTCTAGGTTAGTCGAGATGAGAAGACCCATCTTAAAGGTAGATGGAATCATTCAGTGCTGGGGTCCTGGATGGCATAACAAAGGAGGTGGTGAGCTGAGCGCCAGGATTCACCTCTTTGCTTCTGGACCATGAGAAACAAAGATTCCCTTTCTGTTCTAAGAGCCCTGGAGACTCAGAGCAGTGAAAGTGAGGTGGCTCGTTTTATGACTTTGCAAAGCCTGGTGTCACCCCAGCACAAAAGGCACTGGTTGAGCATACAGAAGAGTTTGTAACTGTAAATGTGGCTCCTCCCTCCTCTTCCTCATTAGCTGAATCATCAGGAGGGTGAAATCTTACATATCATCTATGCTGCTCATGTTGTGTCTTTCCTAACAAAGAAAGTCCATTGCAGGGACTGGAGAGATGGCTCAGTGGTTGAGAGCACTGGCTGCTCTTCCAGAGGACCTGAGTTCAATTCCCAGTACCCATATGTTGGATCTGTAACTCCAGCTTCAGGGGATACATCATGCTTTTCTGGCCTTTTAGGTATCAAACTTGCAAGTGGTGCATAGACATACACACAGGCAAATAGACGTAGAATAAAAATATTAAACAAAAAGACCATGCATGGGTTCCTCTCTACCCACAGTTACATCCTCCTTATTTTAAAGCTTACTAGGTGTGTGACTTGTCATATCTTCAGGTCCTTAGGCAAGCTTGGTAGCAGGAATTTTATATCTGAACTTTCAGTTTGGGTGTGTGAGGTATAGTCAGCGCAGAGTTTGGGTCGGGTGGTGGTTAGTCTAGCAGGCATTAGCAGCGATCTAGTGTTTTCTGGTCATTTGTAGCTGGACTTCACGACGTGTGTGTGTGTGTGTGTGTGTGTGTGTGTGTGTGTGTGAAGATGCCTATGGAGGTCAGAAGAGGGTGTCAGTTTCTCTGGAACTGAACTTGTAGATAGTTGTGAGCCATCACCCAGGTCAGTGCTGGGACCCAGCAGGTACTCTTAATTACCAAGCCATCTTTCTAGACCCTCTTTTTTTAAATTTCTAACACCATGAAGCAGCACAAGCGGCTGTTTCAGGCTCCTACTGCCCTGCCCCGCCCCCATTGATGAACTGTACCCTCCAACTGTGAGCCAGAACAAACCCTCACTTCTTCAAACCGCTTCTGTTAGACATTGCGCTGCTTTGGTGCCCCCCATACACCCTCCCCCGAGACTTCTAGGAAGAGGAAACTTCAATTGAAAAATATCCCTAACAGTGAGGCCTGCAGGCAAGCCTGTGAAGCATTTTCTTGGTTAATAATCATGGGCCAACAATGTGGGAGAACCCAGCCCACTGTGTGCAGGGCCACCATTGGGCAAGTGGTCCTGGGTGGACTCAGAAGGCAGACTAACATGCCACAGGGAGCAAGCCAGGAAAGCAGCGTTTCTCCATGGCCTCTGCTTCAGTTCCTGCCTTAGCTCTTCTCCAAAAATCGGTTTTGGTCATAACAGAAGGTAAACTAGGAAAACTAGGATAGATATTTTATCCCAGTACCTAGAAAAGTAACTAATACAAGTGGAATTGTGGGGTGATGAACATCAGCTGGGGTGATGCCCCAACCCTCCAGGTATGTCAACTTTGCGTTGACTCTCTGTCTGATGTGAGGTGCAGAATAACATCTGTCTGATGTTCAGTGTTGGTTGTTGGGACTGAATGTGCTGCCTGTTGCCAGCTGGCAGTCTTTTCCCAGGGCAATGCACTCAGGCCATGGGCTGTGCACAATTGTATTCAAGACAGCTCACACGTCGGACCCAGCTGTGTACCCACAGGATGACAGGTGTGTTCATAAAGACCAAACAGTAGTGAGAGGAGACAGACACACGTGAATTTAACTAATGTGAAAAACCGTCGAGGAACACAGAAAGGATGCTGTCCTTCAATGACCTTCAAATTGGCCACTGTAAGTCCCGAGTTCTCAGGGAGGACACTCCAGGGCAACCTAGAGAAAGCTGATGGGACACACCTGACTTCTGGTGGGAAGATCTTTCTAACCTGCACTGCCATCCTGGCGGGAGTGAGGATGTTCTAAAGAGATACATGCCCCTTTCCCTTTGCCTATTAGACTATTAAAATAATGATCACTAAGAAATTGACCTGTCCTTGGAATATCATGCCTGGAGAGAAAAAAAGGTGGAAGCCTGGGCCAGCCAGAGGAATAGCTCTCCTGGAAAGAGATTTGCATCTTGTCAGACCATCATGCTGGAGAGACTGGAGCTGAGTCAATGATGAATGAGGGATGGGTGTGTGGGACCACATCTTGACTGGGATTGCCTAGCTCTGCATAGCACTGGCCCTCCATTTTAATCTAAACTGTGTGCCGGACTGAAGATGGACTTGGCCTCTATGAATATGTTCACTGAATTACTTTGTCCCTTTTCCCACGGTGGACACATTGAATAAATCTTCCTTTTCTGCTTTTCATTGTTAGCATGGCTGCTGTAATTGCTTTATTATGAATAGGTGGCTGAATCTGGCTTATCAAGACTGACAGAATAACTCAGAAAAACCCTTACAGAGGACAGAGGTGTCTGCTCATCAAGTGACCACAGGGAACCAGTACTGACAGACAGCCTTTCCATGGGTTGAATGGAACCACAGCCACCGCACGGAACACGGCAGAAGTTCAGGTGACAATGTTCCTCACTCTTAAGTGCTCACCACCATACTTACCTTGTCCTTCCCGCTGCCTCAGAGTGGATAGTGATGCTTAGGGTGACCTCAGAGGACCCTTGGGGAAGACAGGAAGGCCCTGAGCTGGTCCTGGAATTCTGTACCATCCACTTCCAGGTTCACTGATTTTGTTGAATCAACTCAAGGTAGATTTTCTTTCTTAAGCCATCCGGACTTTGGGTTTGTATAGGGCAGGAGTGGTAAACTGTATGAGGACCATATCTGGTCAGTTTCTGTGTGATGTGTGAAATAAACTTAGAATCTCTTTCAGATTCTCTCTCTCCCTCTTTCTCTCCTTCCCCTCTCTCTTCTTCATGTTCTCTTTCCCCTTTTCCTCTCTCTCCTCCTCCTCCTCCTCCTCCTTCTTCCCCCACTCCCTCTCTGTCATGGAAGAGTCAAGCCCAAGGTCTTACATACCCCAGGCACAAACATCACCAATGAGCCCTCTTTTTACTTTTCATCTCGAGACAATGCCCAGACAATGTCCAGGCTCACACTGACCTCACTGCAGCTCAGACAGTTCTTGAGTTTGAGATCATCCTGATGCAGTCTCTCATAGCCAGGTTCTCAGGTCTGTGCCACCGGAAGCAGCTGGTTTTCATGGTTTCTAAGGAATGCTTTTCTGGTAGCTCTGGGCATGTAGTTCCCCATCCTTCTCTGACTGGATAGAAAGAAGCAATAGCAGTGGTGTGACTTAGACTGGGTTCCCATCCAGAAGGTTCTGAGAGAGTGGAGGCAAACACACATAGTTTGGGGGGACTCCAGCAAGCTCAGATATGAAAAGAGATGAGAGGCACCACAGGGCACATCTGGGGACATTATAATGGTGATTCAAATGCTCCCTGAGGTTCATCCAAGGGCAGAGGAAACTGGGGTAGTTGCCCTCCATGAGATTCCCTTGCTGTACCAAGGATGCCTCTAAAGTACTGGCTGCCCAGTTCTTCTGACCTTTCCTGTAGCAGGCTGAGTCAAGTCCAGAAAAAAAATCCATGCTAGGCTTCGGGGACAGAGAGGGATGAGGGGAAAGACAGTCATGAACTGGACTTCTGGGTTGTTAGGAGAGATCGAGGGCTGCACAGGAAAAGCTGACACTGATTCCAGCCCTGTTTAGCAGCAGACCCATGGTGCTCCTCACATGGTGCTCCTCATATGGTGCTCCTCACACTCTGCTGCCTTGCAGGAGTCCCGCTGCTCCTGAGGCTGGGCAGTCACAAGGAGTGTCTGGTCTCTTAGTGATAGAGATCTCCTCATGGCTGGCCAAGGCTTTGCTCCTCTAATCTGGGAGACTTATTATCACTTCAGGAATAAACTCCCTGGCTTTGGACTTCATTATATTCTGCCCAGACCCAGGGCCAGAGCCTAATACATCCCAGATGACCAAAGGAGGTATTTAGATGTGGATTTTCCATGTAAGGCCGGGCAGTCACAGCATCATGCCAGGCCTGGCTGGCTGGCGTTGTGGGCGTGTGCATCACGTCTCCATGGGGCTTCTTGGTTTTGGAATTCATTTCTTGGTCCACAGTGTTGGGAGCCACAGAGTTTATCCAGGGATAATGACCATGGCTCATGAAATCATAAGATTCCTGGGGCTGGGCGAGACCTCAGAGTCTCTCCACTTTATCTTCTTACTGGACGGATATGGAGAGAGCCACAGGGAGTGAATGACACACCAGACATTCACATCTTGTAGCCACTTCAGGTAGAATGGAGACTCGTTTGCCACAGCCAGATGCCTCGCCTGGCCTTTTCTGTGAGGCAGGATGAACAGGAAAGGACTGGGGTTTGGGATGAATATGTGGGGAATCTTAGTGTTTAGTACAAAGATCACCTTGGAGGACTCCGTCCTGGAGGAAGACCAGGGGCTGGTACTTCTGCTAAATGTCCTCTAGCATCTTGAAGGTGACTCCTTCCACGGTTACCCCCTGCCACCTCAGGGGTAGCAGGTTGTCTATAAAGCATGTGTCCTCATTGCAGACAATGTCTACAGCTGGAGCAGGTTTATGAAGGAAGAAATGTGGCCCCAAATTGTGGCCTATTTATGTGCGTGAGATCTTGGAGTTCAGTGACTGTTTGCCATCTGAGTGAGGCGATCTCCACTCATTCCTAGGTCCCCTTTCCAACTGGTTGGTGTAGTGGCGAGTGCTCTTTTGGGTGGGAGATCCAAAGTAGGAGTAGGTGAGGTTTCTGGCCCCCTCCCCCTTTTCTTAAAGATTGATTTATTTATTTATTTATTTATTTATTTATTCAGTGTTCTGCCTGCACACCAGAAGGGGGCACTAGCTCTCATTAGAGATGGTTGTAAGTCACCATGTGGTTGCTGGGAATTGAACTCAGGACCCCTGGGAGAACAGCATGTGCTCTTAACCTCTGAGCCATCTCTCCAGCCCAGCCTTCTTCCACTCTCTAGAGAGAGTTGGAAGCTGAGCCTGATGTACTTTGAGGACTTGGCCGTTTTCCTGTTCTTTCTGCTCTGTTGCTCAAGCATGCCAATCAGGGCTCTGCTTTATATTCCAGGAGTCCCTGCATGATAGACCATCTTCAAGGCTAGGAGCCTGAAATGGCGGTTCTACTTTGCTATGCTGCTACTTCCTCCCTTGGATGGATAAAACCATGACTAGTCAGCCATCTGGGGTCCTCTTGCTCCACCTAGGTAGATGTGGGTGGGCTATGGGAAGCTCTTCAAGTGTTAGTCTTTGGGAGCTTTCCTATCTGTGTTTGACAGTAGTGATATTGGCAGTAGGCAGGTGGGAGCAGAAGCAGGTGGCGCCCCCTAGCGTTAATGTAGCTCTCATGCAGGCCTTGGGCATGTGAATTCATAGCTTTACAAACATTAACAGCTCTTACATAGATGTAGGAATTAGAGATTCTTTAGCCCCAACTCCAGTTAGTTCTTTCCCTGAGTATCCAAGATACTTAGCCCTAAGAACTCGACAGGTTCCTGAGGATTTTTAGAAGAGTGGGCATTCTTCCAGGGTATGAAATTTCTCTTTTTTGGCTCTTCACAACTTTTCTCTGTCTCTTACAACCAGCACCTCAACTTTTTCTTCTTTCTTCTTCCTGCTCCGATCGCTCTGAAGCTGCTCAGCTATTTCAAGCTGACCGCCTTGCTGCTTCTGTGGCTAACCCTATTTTTTTTCTCAGCTTCTTCACTGTTGGTCTGCTCTCTGCTGCTTTTTTCATATTATCATCTTAGCTCTAACTACTAAAGGCGAGCCAGAAAGGACCCTTAAAAGAGCCTTTAGAGCATCTAATTTTGCAACACAAAGAGAGAGAGAGAGAGAGAGAGAGAGAGAGAGAGAGAGAGAGAGAGAGAACTACTAGCATCTTCCACCTGCTGGAAAAGAATAATCTCAGTGTCCTACAAAGAAACACACACAAAGGGAAGCAAAACTAATGTGACAAGGCGATTTTATTTCTCAAAAAGGGTGTACCAGAACCCCAACTGTCCTAGCAAACAGCACACATGGCCAAAGTGGTCTCTGTCTTTTATCCCTAATACAGGTGGAAACTGTGTCTCATCCTGTTGGTGGGAGTTTGTTCTTACACCCTTACCATTGGCTAATGATTGAGCAAGGGAAGGGGTGATAGGTCTTGGGAATGTCTAGGGATTGGGTAAACAGGCACATCACAAGATGAGGGAGGTTTAGGGAATATTGGCCCTTGTTTGGTTAGCCACCTTTGATAGAAACAAAAATTCTTATACATCAGACTCACTAATTGAGCCCAAATTACATGCTTACATAGCTGGAGAAGGGGTATTTCTATCAATTAGAGCATATCACATGAAAATTAAAGTTTATGTTTGGACTAATCATAGCGGTTTTTGGTTAGCTGCTGGGAAATGCTTCCCCCGCTGGCTTTGGTGAAAATGCTTGCAAGGCATGGTGGTTTGAAAGAGAATAGCCCCTGTAAGCTCGGCTGATTTGAACACTTGAGTCCTAGTTGGTGGCACAGTGTAAGGACATTGTGTGTCTCACTCGGAGTGGGCTTGGAGAGTTCATAACCTCACCTTACATCTCTTCCTCTCAGCTTGCTATTTGTTGAGGACGTGAGTTCTCAGCTCTCTGTTCCTGCCGCCATGTGACCTGCCTTTGCCACGCCTCTGCACCAGGTGGACTCATCCCTCTGGAGCCATATACCTGAAATTAACACTCTCTTCCCTAAATTGCCTTTGGTCAGGGTGCTTTATAAACACAACAACAGAAAAGTGGCTAGTACACAGGTCATGGAGAGTTTGCTGAGGTTTGTGTTAACAAAAACATCTTGGAAGAATTACTTGAAAAAGCCTTGGCCGAGGTTACACCTTTAGGAACCAGGGATTGCAACTGTGTATTTTCTCAAGACACCTGGTAATTTTTTCTTCAAGCCAACCAGGGAAATAAAGGAGACAAAGAGTTGCTAACTGGAGTCCAGTCATCACAACCCCAACACCATTGCTTATTACGAGAAAGAGTGTGCTTACAGCAAGAATATAAAGAACACAGCTTCAAAACGGATAGTGATGTTTAACAGTGCTGTTAAGTAGTGTGAAACATCTTTCCAGTGCTCCAGGGAGATGTGGGTTTCTCCCATCTGCCTGAGAACCAAAACTAGACCAGAAACAGGCACAATGGTCCTCACAGGTTCTTTTTTCTGTGAGAATCAGGACTGGACTTAGGGTAGCTATTTTCCCATTTATCAGTTTGCTTTCTGTTGCTGTGATAAATACCATGACCACAGCAATGTAGAGAGGAAAGGGTGTGTTTGTCTTACATTTCCACATCACAGCCAGTCATTGAGGTAGGTATGGAGGCAATGGTGTGAAGGATGCTTCTCAATGGCGTGGTCCCCATGATTTGCTGGGTTGGCCTTTTTTACACACCCAGGATTGCTTCCTCACTAGTGGTATCTTCCATAGTGGGCTGGGCTCTCCAAAATCAATCATTAACCAAGAAAATGCCCTCAGTCTTGCCTACAGGAGAAGCCAATGGAGACATTTTCCAAACTGAGGTCACCTTGTCTAACTCTAGCCCCTCACATACAGTTCCCGTTCCACCTCTTTCTTTGAACCAGGCTCCCTTTAGCTTCAGGCTCCACCCCCAGCGCTTCCCCAGGTCATATTTTAAAGGGAGGGTATAAGGCACCAATGCCTCACAGAAGCATGTGGACCTAGAAGTCCTCCACAACACTTCCTGTGTCCTCTTTCCCTCGGTCCCGCTCACCTATCGGTGCTGGAAATCTCCTTATCAGACAGCTGTGCCCTACAATGGCTGCACCGTGACTGACTCCACCACAAGCTCAGTGCGTTGAATCCCAGTGTGGCAGCACTGGCTGCAGGAGGTGTGAACCACCTCTATTATTTGCTGTATGGCTTCCTGGTCAGATGATCTGAATATGAATGAATATGAATATGAACCTCTTCTCTCTCATCCCAGTGCAGGATGAGAGGGTGTGGGAAACTCTGGAGGGCTGTCCTCTTGCTTTGATGCTGTGAGTGAGTGGATATGCGACTGCTCCTCTTTAGGTGGAGTACAGGACTAGCCTCCAAGCTAAACAAACACTGTTTTTGAATGTTTCGCTGGGCCCTCTTGAAAAAGATTATCCTAACTGAGTTTATTACCCCCCCCACAGGGGTCACAGGATCCTCATCTGAGCACCCAGCCACTCCATACCACCCATTGTATGTAATCCTACCCTAATTGTGCATGGCCTTGGGGAGGGGCTAGAGTATATAGGCTGGGGAGACTAGTGGAGGGAATCTCTGTGTGGTGGTGGGAAAGCCCTAACCCTACTGGATGAAGACTTTCCCATACAACCTTTGGGGGAGAAGCACCCACATTCAGTAAGTAACCCTTTACCTCTGTTCTGTAACTCTGCTCAATACAACTCTCTGGTGCATCAGAGTAAACTTTGGTGGATTCTGTCTCGGTTGGTTGTTGTGTCCTTAAGGAACTGGGTAGATGTTCCTTCCATCTACTCAGGGTAGGAATTTTAGTAGTTCATTGGAAGGGTGTACCTTGAGGCTATATTTTAACATTCTTTTTCATGTGTGTGTGTGTGTGTGTGTGTCTGTCTGTCTGTCTGTCTGTCTGTGAGTATGTAGAACATAGTTTGATATTGAGTATCTCCCTGATTGCTCTCTAGTTTATTTATTCAGGCAAGCTTTCTCATTGAACCTGATGCTCACTAATTTGGCTGGAGTCTTAGTTTGTATTTCTATTGCTGTGAAGACCATGATCGTAGCAACTCTTATGAAAGAAAACATTTAATTGGTGCTAGCTTACAGTTCAGAGGTTTAGTTCATTGTCATCATGGCAGGAAGCATGGCAGTGTGTAGGTCGGCATGATGATGGAGAAGGAGCTGAGAGTTCTCTATCTTGATCCACAGGCAACAGGAATGAACTGTGTCCCACACTGAGCATAGCTTGAGCATAGGAGACCTCAGAGCCCACCCCACAGTGACACACTTCCTCCAACAAGGCCACATTTGCTCCGACAAGGCTACACCCTCTAATAATTCACTCCCTATGGAGGCCATTTTCTTTCAAATCACCACAGCTACCTTGCCTTAGGAACCCTTGTCTCTGCTTCCTGAGCCCCGAGATAACAGGTGGGCTGTCACACTTGTATGGCCTTTTTCACAGGTTCTGAGGACCTGACATGATTGTGCATGTGCCGGGTGGTCTGGCTGTAGATGGTTCTGCCAGGTCCTCAAGTTTGTATAGCGAGTGCTTTACTCATCCTGGACTGTGTCTTACCCTTCTCTCTGTGTGTGTGCTCTTCTCTTGTTTCCTGTCTTCTTAGAAGTGAGCATCCTCTTCCTCCTCATTATGATGCTCTGCCCAAGACTGTGAGACCAAGCAATCATGGACCAAACTCCTTAAAACCAGGGGTCAAAATAAATTGTCAAAGATTTTAGTCACAGTGACACACACACACACACACACACACACACACACCCTAAGCACATCGCCTCTGTGACAATAAAGTTGCTTTCTCCATTAACTTGGCCCTCCAGGCTCTCCCACCATGCTGAAATAAGCACATTAATCTCATGAGAGGCTCTAGTTGAGAATAACTCATGACCTCCTTGCATGAACTTTTGTGAGTTCTGAGTTAGAAGAAAGGGCCAAGACTAAGGGTGTCATAGAAGGTCCTGGCTCACATTTGAGCCACTTCCTGGTATCCTTGATTGTTGATAAAGGGGAAATGACTCCCAGGGAACCCCTGGTTCAGTGAGAAGAGAAGGCCCCCAGCTGTGGCCTGAGCAGCCAGCAGTGTGCTCAGAGCCGCCTCTGGAGAATTTCCCTGAACTTTAACTTGCTGTTGGCTAATGCCCTGCCAGGCATTCGCTACTGGAACAGAGTCAACCACAGTCTCCCAGCATCCCCAGGGCTTAAGGGCTCTGAGTCAGGATGAAGGCACTTTCCAGGGGTCTGTACAGTCTCTTCTGATAAGCAGAGCACCTGGGATCTGGAGCAGAATTCTTTCTGTTCCAGAGGCACAAACCAGAGCTGCTCACCATACTTGGGCAGGAAACTCCTGGAGGGAATAGATCAGCAAAGGCTGGATTCTATTTGTGTCTTCATTCATGCTGCTGGGCCTTCAGGGATCCACTCTCACTTCCTGCTGTGCAAATGTGCACTACAGATAAGTCAAACAAAACCCAGGTGAAGGGGGTGTCTCCTGGATAGCAGCAGCCTGGGGACCCAGGACTCAGCACATACTTGTGTCCTGTGGGTACCCAGCTGGAGTCCCTGGGCAAAGGCCAGCACCCTAGATCCACCCTCTCAGTTCATTAGTATCTCTCTGCAGACCTCCCATCTCGAACTTTCCAATCTTGTAGCTCAGGCCCTGGACCTTCCTTTTCCATATCCAGGGTCCCTGCAGACTGAAATCTCTGGCTTCTCTTTCCACCCAAAGCCATGGTTGACAAATGTCTCCCTAGAAGCTCTGTCTTCCAGGGTCGCCTCAGAGAAGTGCAATTGAGATGCAGTTGGTGCCAAGGCCTTTGGTGCACATGTCACCGTTGGAAAGCTGGCTGGCAGGGTCTGTGGAAGTTAATAGGAAACACAGACTGCATATGGCATTAACATGGAGAATGTAGGATAGCCTCAGTTTCTACTGGGGCCTTTTCACTTATTGACTGGTTTAAACACATAACTATGGTCTCCTTCAACAGTGCGATTTTAGTTTTGCAATAAGCCCATACAGTAGCAAGAAGTAGAAAATGTCATGCTTAATAGCACCATGGAATTTCTATTTCTATATGTGTTGTATGCAAGTGTGTGCATTGTATGTGTGCTCACCTGTGCATGTGGTGTGTGTGTGTGTAGGTCAGCAGTCAGTCTTCAAAGTTTATACCTGACTTGTCAAATTCTGTTTTACTTCTCTTTATGTGTATATTTATGTGTGGATGTGATTGCTGATGCCTGTAGAGGCCAGAAGAGGGCATTAGAGTCCCCAAGTCTGGGGTTACAGCAGTTGTGAGCCACAGGACGAGGCTTCCAGGAACTGAACTTTGGTCTATTGCACGAATTCTATTAAGTTTTATAACAAAAAACCCAGAGCCAGATATTGGGGAAAAGCTGAAATATCAAAGAGACTGAGAAACACCGCACAGCCAGCTCTCACCCAGCCAACTCCTCAGGCCTAAAATGGTAGGTCTTATATCCGTGAATCCTCAGACTGATGCCCCTTGAGTCCTCAGCTGAAAGCGTGGACAAAACTGAGCTCCTCCCTTCTCTGTCTCTGCCCAGCCATCTCACTTCCTGATTCAACTTTCCTAGTGCTAGGATTAAAGGTGTGTGCCACCACTGCCAAGCTCTGTTTGGCCTTGAACTCACAGAGATCCAAAGGGTCTATTTTATTAAATATACAATATACCACCACACCAGTCCTCTTCAAAAAAAGCATGTGCCCGTCACTGTCCAGCCATGTCTCCAGCCTACTACCTTATTTCCTTTGAGACAGGCTCTCTGACTGAATGTGAAGTTTGCTCGTTTGGTGAGGCTGATTGGCCGCCAAATCCCAGGGGTCCATCTGCCTCTACTGGCCCAGTGCTGGATTACAGGAACACATCAGTGTGCCTTTCCCTTGACATGGATGCACATCTGGGCTCAGTTCCTGATTCCTGTGTGGCAAGCAGTTCACTGTCTGGGCCATCCCTCCATACTGGTATTTGTATGGATATGGACACATTTATAGTCAGAAGCCAAGTGAAAAAGAACTGAGACAGCTATCCAAATGAATATGTGGGGACACCCCATGTTCCCCCACTCCACTCCATCACTCTGCTTCCGGCCTCTGCTATTGAAGGGCAGTTTGGGAAGAGCCTTGGACCTAGGAACTCTGTGGGAGTGTGAGAAGGTCTGATGAAGGTTTGGTCTAATCTAACCAAAATCAAACCTCTGTCTAGTGTTTACATCTTTATTCCCTCTTTCCCCACATTTAATTTTAAAGAAACCTGTGACTATAGCTAACTGAGGTACTCATTAACATTTCAAATCAGACTCCGGCTGCCAATCTCTCCTAGCATCTCAAGAACTACAGAGTCCTGGCTCACTCAGCACTTCTCACTTCCGTCTCCTACCCGAAACCTCCTCAGCCCTGAGCACCACCTTCCTTCCCCCAGTCTCTCTCTCTCTCTCTCTCTCTCTCTCTCTCTCTCTCTCTCTCTCTCTCTCTCCTGCCTTCTCCATGACCTGCTCTATTTATTCTGCTGGCCATATTCTGTCCATACTCTTTCAAATGTCTCTGCCTGTGGCCTCTCTCTTATCTACAGTAAAAGCCTTCACTTCAACCATACCTAGGAGCAGTCAAGACCTCATTATTATTCACCTACCAAAGGATGACAGGGTAGAAAAGAATTTGGTGCTAGAGTCCCAGAGTTGGATGAAGGAAAGCTGCCTCGGTATCCCCGACCTCCTTCCTCAAATGTGCAGGAACGGATCTGGGGAGAGAGTCCAGGGCTCCTTGGATGGGAGGCACGCCTGCTTCTCATATCAGCTCTGGCCTGAGTTCTCATAGCACATCCTATCCAGTGTGTCCCTACAGAGCTCCTGTAGACTCTCCTGGAAGACCTGGGAACTAACGGTCTCAGGCCAAGCAGGGTTTCTAAGTTACTTCCGGTGCTGGAGAGATGGTTCAGTAGGTACAGGCTCTTGCTCCAAGCCAGACAACTTGAGTTTGATCCCCAGGACCCACATGATGAAAGAATAGACTCCTGTTGCTTTGGCCATTGCTCTCTGGCTTCCATATGTGTACCATGGCACATGGCTGCCTCCTCCAACTGACCCCAGGTTTAAAATAAATAAACAAAAGCCACAGTGGAGCTAGTACACACTAAGGGCCTTAGCACAATGTGGGCCTCCATTCGCTCTACACAGGGTACCAGCCGGACCTCTTCTGCCTGGTAAGACCCAACTTCTGCTTTGCAGGCTCCTTCATTTTATCAGGAGCCTGGCAAGGAGCCAGGGTCTCTCTGGGTACTCAGAATCTGGAGGGACTGTGGAGGGTTGAGCCTTGGGATGGGGTAGACTTCAGCCCCTCCTGTCAGCTGTGTGTCCCACCATGGATATATGTCTCCTCACTCTCAGAGACTGCTCTGAGTCAGTCTGATAGGCTGGCTGCATTCCAGGAGGTCTTTGTGGGCTGCCTTCGAGTAAAGCTGACACACCTATCCAGCCAACTTTCGACTGTTCTGTGTGGTACATCTGTGGATGGCCTTTAGAAGGGATGAGCAAAGTTCCTGGGTGGATGTGGCTACATGCCTCTGAGACTCAGCCTGCCTCTTTCTTGCCTCTCTCAGGTCCTGGCTTGGTCTCTCAGAAGGTTCCTTGGCTTCTGCTGCTCCTGAGGACTGGGCTCCATTGCAAAGACCATCTTTGGATGGGGGCGGGGGTCCTCAGGCAGACTGAGGCTGGAGATGAGGACGTGGCATGTGTATGCTCACTGGCCAGCCTGTGGGAGGCCCAGCTGGCTGACTCATCACTAGCCAAGCTCAGAGCAAAGCAGAAGGGTGCAGCTGTCTGCAGAGCATCAGGGAAGTGTTGTGTTAGGCAGAGTGAGAGAGTCGGGGAGAAAGGGCCACAGGTCACAGCACCCTCCCGTCCCCGGTCTGGCTGCCTCCATTGTCTATTCTAGGATGACCACTGACCTCTCCTGCCTGGGACTGAGGGGCTTCCCAAGACAAGGGCTTTTAAATACAAATAGAAGAGTCTTGGGACAACCAAAATAGAACCCAGTGGAGGGCTGTCACCACCTTGCCTGTTGGAACAGTTTGAAGAGGGGAAACTGAGGGCCACAGAAGTACTGGGGGTACCCCCTACTTCTTTTTGCCAATAGTATAAAGCAGCCTCTGGACCATTCTGGTCAGGTTATGGTCGTCATTTCTACGTGACAGGGGCTGAAGGACATTGTGATATGACAATTGTGCTGGTTGAGGGCATTCAGGGCGCTTTCATCTTAGAGCTTTGAGAACCTACTGCCTCATGCAAAAGGCAGCCTCTCAGCCTCATATTCTGGAAGTCCATTCTGAACCCAAATCCACCTACCCATGCTTCTTCCCTCAGACCTGCAGTAATCAGTCTGACCAGTTCATGCCAGGGCATCTTCCCTGCCTCAGTTTCCTCATCCCCGTGAGTGACAGAGAGATACCAGTCACCCCTGATGCTCTGAACTTGCTTTTTCCCACCTCATAAGTAGGTGGTGGGCTGGTTCCCACCCATACCTATGCCATTGTGGAGCCCTGCAGCCACAGTCCTACCTTGACTGGTCTTACCCTGTTCAAGGAAGTCAACACTTTCTCTGTCTTTCTTCTGGACCACAGGGTTGGACCCTACTGTTACAGCATCAGACAGTCCCAGCTTTAAATTCTTGCCCTGCTAATCCCACATCAAATACCAAGGATCCCAGCAGCCCCTGTTGTTCCCTTACTGTGACACACTGAGCATGTCCTGTCTTTACTGAATCTCCTTCAGATAGCCCTGCAGAGGCAAATTATTAGTCTCCCTGTGTTCAAGCCGGGAAACTGAGGACCAGAGAAGAGAGAAGAATGCCTGACATGCCCAGCTAGTGAGGCTCAGGACAAGCTCTTATTTCCATAGCTAATATGGGCACATATGTGTCCCCACCAGGCTTTTGGGCAGTGCCTCAGAACACCTACGGGGTGGCCTTGGGGATTTCTGAATGTCCTCTCTACAATGTGGGAAGCCATGCTGCTGGGCCAGGAGACCAGGTATCTAGCCCTGCTTTGGGCCAGCTCCTGTAGGGGAGGTCTTGCTAGCTGTAGGCTGAAGACAGTGACAGCCATTGTGGTCTCTGAGTTCCAAAGCTCATGTTTCTTCATTTTCTTAACCCTTACCACTTTTCTCCTTTACACAGCCTGGTAGTGAATGTCTGGGATTTGAACCATGGGGGTGAATAGTTCTTCCTGTCAGACCCTGGCGGAGCCACTTCCAAATTTAAGCCTTCCTGAACTCCTAAACTTCTGACTTATGAGTCTAGGGTGATCTCTCTATGTGGGTGTCCAACAGACCCCCAGGGGAATGTCTCCACTGCCCCAAACACTGTGTCTGTCCCATTCTCAATGGCTGAAGTTACCAAGCAGCTAATTAGCAGCCAAAGATCTGAGTCACTTTTTAAGCTTCCTAAGCTTGTGGATGACTAGATGTTATTTCTTACTCATTTCCGGCATCAGTGGGTACCACCACCCTGAGAGCCAGGCAGAGTCGAGAGCCAATGATGTAGAGATGGATTCTATTCAGAGCTGTCTGAAATGACTGGCAGGATAGAAGAATTTGGTGTGTGTGTGTGTGTGTGTGTGTGTGTGTGTGTGTGTGTGTGTGTGTGTGTGTATTTCTCCATTGCTCTCTCCCTTTGCTTATTTAGACATATTTATCTTTATTTGGGACTGTGTGTGTGTGCTTCTGTGAGTTTATGTATCACATGTGTGTATGTGCCCATTAAATCCCCTGGAATTAGAGTTAGAGGCAGTGTAAGGTACCTGATGAGGTGATGGGAACCGAACCTTGGTCCTTTGCAAGAGCTTTACCTATGAGTCAACTCTCTAGACCCTCTCCACCTTACTTTTTGAGATAGGGTCTCTCACTAAATGTGGAGTTCATCAGTTCTAAATCTAGGGACCTGCTTATCTCCTCCAACCCCAGAGCTCAGCTGTAGACATGTACTACTACCTCTGACTTTTTGTATGGGCTCCGGAGATTCAATCTCAGGTTGCCATTCTTATACAACAAACCCTTCACCCACTTAGCCATTATTCCAGACCCAGATCTCATCTTTTAGAAAAGTAATTCAATGGTTACAAGTACATTCTAATTTCAATGCATGTCACACTTAGTATAGATGGTAAAAATACACACAATTTAAAGTACAGGTGACCTCAGATTCCAGATAGCTTGACTTGTAGTCTTTCAACTGTACTATGGCTCAAACCCCTCTTTCAATTCCATAGGAACCCTACTTTGACGTGGTTTGTAGGACAAGGGCCCTGGGTGCAAGATGGTAGCATCTGGACACAGCTCCAGGCCACCCTGCCATGTCTAGAGGGAATGTACTATAATCTACAGCATGCTTTCTCTAGACTGGGAGTAACAAACACATTTTCTACTTTCAATACTTTGAACTCACCTCTGACTCAACAGTAATGCTATTGTAAACTGAAGACCCCCGGGGCTTGCAAAGTGAAAAATCATAACAGAAAACAGATGGAGAAAGATGATGTGCGAATGCTCTGTGTGTCCCAACACACAGTTTGTCATTGCTCAGAGCGGCTGAAGACTTGTCTTTTTTCCCTTTCTTTTTATTTATTTATTTATTTGCCTTGGTGTTTGCCTGGAACTGGGAACTGGAACTATAGACAGTTATGAGCCACCATGTGGGTGCTGGGAATCGAACTCCGGTCCTCCGGAAGAGCAGTCAGAGCTCCTAACCGCTGAGCCATCTCTCCAGCCCCTGAAGACTTGTCTTGAGTGAAGACTGTATTTTGTTTATCTTTGGATTTTTATTCATAAACAATTTTGTGACCAGTATTCGAGTAATGTATATATACAATAGGACTCTAAAAACACTTTTTATCATTTTTGTATTGTTGCTTCTTTTAGAAAATGTGTGAGGCATATGAGAGTACATAGATATGCATATGTGTGCATATGTGGCAGATGTGTGCACACATAGTGTAGGTGTAATCACCTGTGTGTGTGCACATGGAGCCAGAGTCTGGCACCAGGGGTCTTCTTTAATCACTCTTCACCTCTTTGGGACAGGATCTCTCACCGAACCTGGACTTCACTGTTTTGGCTAGGCTAGCTGTTCAGCTCCCCCCGGGCTCCCTCTGTCTCCTCTATCACAGTGTAGGGATATAGACACATACTGTTGGACCTGCCTTATGAGGATCTGAACTCAGGTCTTCATCCTTTGGTGGCAAGAACTTTACTCAGTGAGCCATTTCCCAGCCTCTTATTGCTTTCTTTGTTGACTTTTAATTAATTACTTAATTAATTGTGTGTGTGTGTGTGTGTGTGTGTGTGTATGTGAGAAGACAACTTGCAGGAGCTGAGTCTCTTCTTCCATCATGTAAGTCCTGGGGACTAAACCCCAGTCATCACATTTGGCAGCAAGTTCCTTTATCCATTGAGGCATCTCGCCTGAGGCCGTGTGCTGGCTAGGATTTTCTGACAATTTTTGATATGATTCAGCCATGCAGTCTCATGGTCTCTGGCACACTGCTTTTCTTTGCTGGGTAGAGTTCATTATATAAATGTCCTTGGTTTCATCTGGCTTCTTTTCTTTTCTCTCTCCCCTTCTTCTCCTCCTCCTCCTCCTTCTTCTTCTTTTTTGAGATGAGGCTTCTCTGTGTAACTCTAGCTTTTCTGAAAATCATCCTGTAGTCCAGACTGATCTTGAACTCAGAGATCTGCCTCCTGAATACTGGATTTAAAGGCATGGGCCACCATTGCATGGCTATCTGGTTGATTTTTCATTGTGAGACACCGTGAATAGCCTAGACACCTCTATACAGACTACAGATGTAGGAGACTGTACATGTTCAACCTCAGCGATTACCTCTGATTGTTTCCATGGTGGATTTAGAAATTTATGTTCATATCACCAATGAGATTTCATATTGCTCTGAAATCTTACCCCAAATCAATAATGATTTATTTTTGTTTTTACCAACTTAGTGGTGGGTATTAGAATTATGGAGTTTGAACTTTAGGTTTCTAAACTCAGTGTAGAAGTCTTGTCTCAAGTGGGTTTGTTTGTTTGCTTTTTGTTTTTATTTTTTGGTCATGGAGAGTTCAGTTTGACAAGGTCATTGTTCATTTTCTTGCTCCTCCTTATATTGTTACCTTTTAGTTTTAAAAGTATTATATAGTTCAGTTGGCAGAGGCTTTGTCTAGCTACACAAAGCCCTGGGTTTGATCCCAAGCATCACATTAACCAGGTAGGGTGTCAGAGGTCTGTAATCCCAGCCACTTGGGAGGCGGAGGTAGGGAGAAATGGGAGTTCAAGGCCAGCTTCAGCTACACAATGAGTTTGAAGGCATCCTGGAAGACAAGAGAGACCCTGTCTCAAAAAAATACATAAATACAGCACATAGAGACACTCAGTGATTAAGAACTCTTCTAGAGGACCAGAGTTTGGTTCCATAGGCAGCTCACCCACACTGGGCAGCTTATCATGGCCTATAACTCTGGTTCCAGGGATCCAACCCCCTCTTTGAGCCTCTATGAGCATCCCAATGCTACAAATGCATGAATAAGAATAAAATACATCTTTAAAATTGCATAATAAACTAATACAGTAACACAAGAAATAAAATGTGGCTTTTTGCAGATCCTAGAGCTGTGCCTTGAGCTAATTATGTCTACAGCACCCTCACTCCTTCATTTGAAGCCTGTGTCTTCATTTTCCTCCTGGTTCTTTTGGTTCATAGAGACATCTCTGTCCTATGGCTAGCAGCTTTGGCATCTTGCTTAAGAAGAGTGGGCCTTTTTCTAAGTTATTATCTTAATACTATAAGGTCACCTGGGACAGATTTTCATATCCTGTGTCAGAAAGGACACCAGTTTCACTTCCCCTCTTGGCATCGGTGGACAGTTAGTTACTGACAGGACTATTTATGATGTGTTTCTTTCCTGATGAGCCCAAGTCGTGTGTCTGGGAAATATTGTTTCTCTTCTGGAGCTTTCTATTTTGTTTCTTTGGAGTCTCATCTGTTTGTGCTCAGGTTTCACACTTTCACGGTTATTAGAGTTTTAATTCTCATCTTGGTGCCTAGAAGGAAGTAGAGCCCTTTTATCTTACAGGTCTTCAAGGAAAGTTAGCTTGTGATCCGACCTTACAATTACCTGTTGTGATTGTGATGACTGATTATGTCATCAACTTGACAAAAGCCTAAAATCCCTAGGAATAAAAGGCTTAATGAAGCCTTTTATTGTTTTTATTGTGCCGGCCTTCAGGCATGTCTGTGGGAAAAGTCTCAACCACTGCTGGTGGTACCATTCCCTAGGCAGAGTTTCCTGAACTACACAAGAGTGCCAGAATCAAGCTGAGCAAAAGCAGGCATGGAAGTGAGCATGTAAGATTCATTTATCTCCGGGTGTGGTGTGCCTAGGCTGCTGATGTTTCCGCCGTGACTTCCCCGCACTAACAACTGGAACTGGAACTATCAGCTGAAATAAACCTTCCTGCCCTTAGTTACATTTGGTCACCATGTTTTATCACAGCCCACAGTAAGGAAACCAGAGCACCTGCATGTTCTGTAGGTTTTCCAAGTTTCTTCCTAAAGAACTTTCTAAACGTGTCTGGTCACTTCATTTTTTGATGCTCCTATGAGTAACATCTTTTTTTTTTTGTATTTCATTTATAGATATGTATTGCTAGCATACAGAAATGTAGTTACTGGCACCGTTGACTACTCTGCTTACTTACTAAGCTTCTTGTTTTCCTTAAACAGCCATACGATCTGTGTGTCACGTTGTCTTGTACAGTGACAGTTTGATTTTTCCTTTGCAGTGACTGTCTCAAAATCACATTGGTAAGCAGGTTCTAATAGAAGCGGTTTGGCAGACACCTTGTGTCTGATGAAAGGGCTTTCCTTCAATTTTTGTTTGTTTTGCTTTTACTTTTTCAAGATAGGATTTCTCTATGTAGCCCTGGCTATCCTGAAATTCACTCTGTAGACCAGGCTGGCCTTGAACTCACAGAGCTCTGCCTGCCTCTGCTTCCCAAGTGATGGGATTAAAGGTGTGCTCCACAACTGCCCAGCTCCTTCTACTCTTATTTAAAATATTTAATTTTTAATAAGTGTGGGGGATGCTCAAGTACTGTGGCATGAACATGGCAGTCAAGGGTAGCTTCTTTCCTCCTGCTTCTATTGTGGGTTTTGGGGATTGGACTCAAGGCACCTGCTGAACCACCTCACTGGCTCCTAAAGAAAACATAATCACATTAAATATATGTTAAGTCCAAATAGTTTTCTTCCTACAGAGAGAAGAACCCTTCCCCCTGTGCATGTGTATGCATGCTGTACATACACATTAGGGGCACAGAGGTCAATAGCAAATCTCTCTATTGCTCCCATTTATTTATTTACTTATTTATTTATTATTTATTTATTTATTTATTTATTTAGACTGGGTGTCTGGCTAAACCTGGTGTTCATCTGTTTACTGAGCAGGTTTCTCTGAGGCTAGGGTAACAGGTGCTGTCATTCCTGGCTTTTCAGGAGTTCTGAGGAACTGAACCTAGGCTCTCATGTTTGCACCACAGGCAGTTTCTCCACTGAGCCGTCTTCCCAGGATTGGGCCTGTGTATTTTATCTCTAGTTGTCGACACAGCAGATAGCAGCCTGTCTTTTGAAAGTTAAACCAGCAAGTGTTGCATTCCTTAGTTAATCCCACCCGGTCACGGCGCGTTAACCTCATACGCGGTTGGTCTTGGTGGATTAGATTCCATCTGCCTTTATGTTTCTTGGTAAATATGATGTACAATGGCCATAGCCCTATTGCTTTTTTCTGCTTGTTGGATTGTGGCTAGAGTTTCCTCTTTTCTGATTATTTGTGAAAAATGAGTGTTGACCACAGATTCTTCTCATCTTGAGGTTTCAACTGTGGGAGGATTTTTGACTGATGATTCAGTTTCTCAAGTGGTTATAGAACCATCTAGATCTTTCCTTTTTAAGTCAGTCTAGGAGCAAGTCCATTTTGTTGAAAATTTAAATTTATGAGCACACATTCCATGATGTCACCTCATTTATAATATCCCCTCATCATAATATGTACAGTGATTTTCAATTTTCCTATTCATGGTTTTTTGATTTATTGCCACTATCATTTTTCTTTTCATTGGTCTTGTCAGACGCGTATAATTTTGATACTTATATCTTCTAACTGGTTTTTATTCTCTTTTAAAATACATTTATTTAATTGGTATGTGTGTGTGTGTTTACCCCTGTGTGTGAGCGTGTGTCCCACCTGAGTGCAGGTGCCCTTGGAGAGCAGAGGTGTTGGATGCACTTGGATTGCAGGTGACTGTAGGTACTGGGAATGAACTCTGACCCTGGGAAGAAGCAGCACATGCTCTTAACTGCCCAGCCTCTGCCCACCTCCCTTTTTGAGACAGGGTCTAAAGTTGAGGCTCCTGCCTCAGCCTTCTGAGCATCAGAAATACAGGGACAATCAGTGTGTAAAAAACTTCACATCAAATCACAGGCAAGGCAGTCTGCTGAGTATTCGATTGCTACAGGGGAAAACAGAGAGGATGGATGTGACTATGTTAATCGCAAATCTCAAGAAGTAAGAGAAGCCGGGGTGTGTGTGTGTGTGTGTGTGTGTGTGTGTGTGTGTGTGTGTGTGTGTGTGTGTGCCTGAATTTCCATTGTGGTTTTCTTGAAAACAAGCTGTTTCACAGTGTTTGTGAACTCCAAATGTAGGTGCCTCCTCTTCACCTTGAGCGCTAGTCAAAAAGCACACCTTAGTTAGTTCTGTTCTTTGAGATGTCTTAAGCTTGCTTCAGTCTTGGGGCTGAGTTACTTTCTCCAAAGCTTCCACAGGAGCTTCAGAGAGCCAAGCATCCTGCAGCCACCACAACTGTGGAGGCCATAGCTACTGAACTATAGAACCGCAGGAGTCTGAGTATCCCGATTGCCAGCAGACGCCTTATCCTGTAGTCTGCCTCAAGACCTCCTCTGGGAATGCAAACATAGAGGGTTTGCAGTTTTTACATTTGATCTCAAGACTACTTGGAGTTAACACAGATTGCTTTTGTTTGCTTTTATGAGTGAACTGGTCTACCTAGCATGGAAGATGAAGTATGTGTGCATTTTGTCTTAAGTCCTATTTTGTTTGGTATCCTTTTCACATGCTGCTCTTTTCTGTTTTGTTTTGTTTTGTTTTTCTGTTTGTTTTTAAAACTAGGCTCTTACAGCATCCCAGGCTGCACTGAAACTCAGCATCTTCCTGTCTCAGCCTCTGGGATGGTCAATGCTAGTGTTAATGGAGGTCTAGCATCAGCTGGGAAGTGAACCTTGAGCCATAGTGGAGGGGATTATCTTGGTTAGGTTAGTTGGGGTGGGAAGACCCGCTCAGCCCGCTGTGGGTGGCACCATTCCCTTGGCTGGGCTCCTAGACTGTAAAAAAAGAGAAAGTGAGCTGAGTGCAAGCCCTCATCACTGTCTGTCGACTGTGGTGCAACATGACCAGCTGTCTCCGTTCCGGCTGCTGTGCCTTCCCCCAGCGGTGGATTGTGAGCCAAATAAACCATTTCTCCCATAAGTTGCTATTGTCAGGATATTTTATCACAACAACAGTAACAAAATGGAGGCTGCTTCCCAAGTGCTGGAATTTCAGGCATGTGGCCCAATGCCCAACTTTGCTTTCTTTTTGCATTTAGAATCTTTTTTTGCATTCCACTTCCTGTCTTCAGACCCTTCTGTTTGGGTGCTTCCTGTAAAAACTGATGTTTGAGTCTCTCCTGCCCCAAGTCTGTCAGACTGAATTTACTCTTTTTCGTTATTACTTATGTATTTTTACATTAAAAATTTCTGTCTTATTAGTTTATACTCACTTGTGACCCAGTACAAGTTGCTTTATTTTCGAACATTATTTATTTGGGTTAGGGTTATTTATTTGTGTGTACCTGTGCGTATGCAAGCATGCCACAGCATGTATGTAGAAGTCATGATTGCCTTTTTGAGGTTGGTTATTGCTTTCCACCATGTGGGTCCCAGGGATCGAACTCAGGTCTTCAAGCTTGGCAGGCTTGGCAGCAGTCACCTTTAGCCATAGAGTCAGCTCATCAGCCCCCATTGCAGGAGCCTTTGGGGGCTCACTGAGTAGTAACGACATGCACCTTCAGTCTCCTGTGTGGGCTTCCCAGGGTTGCTGTGACAGATGGCGGTGAATCAAGTGTTTTAACACAACAGAGTGTTTTCTTCGGGTTTTGGAGAGATCTAACATCAAGTGTCCTAGCCTATAAAAACCTCTTCTATACTAGCTTTTCCCTCAGGAATTCTTCAAAGAGTCTCCAGACTGGGGAGGAAATTCCCATCTTGTTCCTCCCACTTTTGGGGCCCAGGCATACCTGGCTTAGATCACTCCAAATGCCACTTCCATCTTCTGGCTTCAAAGCCTCTGGGCTTCCTTCTATCCACATTTGCCATTGGGTTCAGGGCCTATCAGGTCCAGCATGAGCTTGCCCCAGCCCTTCACTGGCACATCTGCGGAGCCTCTCTAGACAAGACCTGATTCTGAGTTCTAAGTAGACATAAACTTGGGGGAGAGGGCCTTCCAGGATAGGACTCCCAGAGGCTTTTCATTTGACTTTTCTTAGGGATCTAGCAGGCTCTAGGCTTCATGTTTGGGGACAGTCATCCTGGTACCTTTGACCACATTGAGTCCACTCTGCAGATGGGGAGTGATCATTGTGGGCTGTTCTTATAGGTTTCCTAGGGTGCCCTGGCCCAGGACAGAGGCTGACATCTGCTTTTACTTAACTGTTTCACAGGCCAGGATGATGTCATTGCAGCTCAGGCCTGGGGGAGTTGGCGGCTGGCCACTAGTGACAGCCCAACTGGGAGCCCCCAGCTAATGAGGAGGGGGCCCTGGCTGTTCTGGCCTGCATGGAAATGCTGTATCTAAGCCCAGAATGGGGCCTCAGTAACAGAATCTGGGGCTGATGTGCAGGCAGAGGTCAGAGGCAGTGGGAGGGTGGGTTGACTGCTGTCCTGGGTTAACACTGTGACTACAGTGAGTAGCCCACTTTGGTGCATGGTTGTGCTGGGGCTCTGCATTGCTGGGTGTTACTAAGCAGGAGCCACAGAAGAAAGCCCCTCTCCTGCCATGGAGCTGCCCTCTGGCTGCCTTCAGGGAGTGGACAAAGCCCTTATCTCATGCTGGTGAGAAGTTTTAGGCGGTGGCTGGCTATGTCTTGCACTAAGGCTAAGTAAGGCCCACAGGACAAACAGTAAAAGCCATGATGTAGAGCCTGAGGGCTCAAGAAGTGTGTATATGCTTGTCAAAGCCCAGAGACACATGGATAGGCTATGAAGTAGCCTTTATTGGACTTTAGAAAGTTCGTGCATATAGGCTACTGCATTTTACTTTCACAGTGGCCTCATGAGGTAAGGGTCTGCTTTACAGATGAGGAAACTGAGGCACAGAAACCCAAAACTCATGTTCAGCTGACTCTGAGACTAGGTTTGAGCTCTCTGACCCTTGACTTTGCTTTACGATTTAGGATGACAAACTGAGTCAGGGACCCCAGGTTCTCACTTTTTCTGTACTATGTAGCTCTGAGGGTTAAACATTCTCCAAGTTAATGTCTACTCTTACAAAGAGATTCTGGGAGTGGGTATAAGATGAAGTCTCCATGAGTCACACTGTCTCTTTAGTGAGCACTGGGTCCAGGGAGGCATCTGGGAACATTGCTGGGGCCACAATCCAGTATGGCATAAAGGTGAGGCCAACTTCAGATCTCCAGAGTTCTCCTTTCCTCAGTGATGCAGCATGAACCATCCATTCCTTGGACCAATGTAGTCTTGCTCTGGTGCATTTGGACTCCTGCAGGGTGTTCTGAAGAGTGCATTTCAGTGCAGACTGGATGGTTCTGGTGGGAAGGTGTCACCTTCCAGGAGCTTGGCATTTTTCTGTGGGTGTCACATCTTGATTATTAAAGCTGCTGGGCACACCACTATCTGCCATCCAGTTCACATTGTCTTGCCAGGCAGCCCCTTGGTGATGCAGACTGTTCAGATCTCATCCTTCTCCGTGTCAGTGGTGTTCTGCCTCAGACAGATGGCTCATAGACTAGCTATTCTCTCCCGTTAAATGTTTATATACTTTGATTTTTCTTCTCTCTAAATAACATAGTCAATCATCGTTATATGCTGTTTCCTGACATCACCATTCAAAGATGTTATTTTCTCCTTACCAGAGTTTGAGGGGTGCACACCTCTATACTACCTTCAGTGTGTCATCATGAGGCTCTGGCTGACAGCAGAGTGGATCCATTACAGGTGTGGTTTAGCTTCCTGACTCTTGATATGAGCTCTGAATGCTTCTCCCCGTGTTCTATGCCATGACTGTGTCCTAGCTCTCTGATCTGCCTGGGTGTGTTCAAAGTGTCTTTATTGTGTTTCACTTATGAATAAGAAATAATTTTGCTTTATTTTCCCTGACATGGATAAATTATCCCTTTAATTGGTCTAGTCTTGATTTGGGTGGTCTCTCCCGTGGTCCATGGATGTGCGGCCCAGTGTGACCTGAGATCGTGACTCCAGGTGTACTTCACCATAGGAACTCTGGAAGTTCAGGTGTGATGCTCTGAATGAAAAATGTTCCAAGTAGGCTCACATATGAACACTTAGTCTCCAGCTGGTGGGACTGTCTGTGGAGGTTTGGGAGATGCAGCCTTGTTGGAGGAAATGAGTATGGGGTAGGCTTTGAGATTTCATAATCTCACCCCACTTGTTTGCTCTCTCTCTATCTCTGCTTCCTGTTTGTGGTTGAAGATGTCATCTCTCAGTTTCCTGTTTCTAGATGCCATGATGTCATGCTTCCCCAGCATGATGGACTCTTACTCCTTTGTAGCCAGACATAAGACCAAATAAACCCTTCCATAAGTTGCCTTGGTCATGTGCATTATCGCAAAAACAGAAGGTGACTGTCTGGGAGTGACTGCATGCAAAGACGCCCCCATCCCTGGGCTCTCCATATGGAAATTTATCTCCCTTGGACACTGTGCATCTTTTAACAGAAGTGTGGACACACAGCTGCTGTGTGTCCTAGGAAGGATATGGCATTTGGTGACCTTTGAGGTTCCTTTATTACCTTGTTTCTTCCTCTTAGTCCTGGCTTCCCCAGGCCCGAGACCCATTCAGTGAGGCTAAGACTGGGCTGAGATGTGATTGGCTCACAGAAATGGGGTAACCTAGGCCTGTATCAGGGTGTGTGTGTGGTCTGCACCTCTCTTTGCATGTGGGTGACAGGGCATGGGTACTGTGTCTGCACAAAGCCTACTCAGGACTCGCTGGGTCTCCCTGTTCTGTTTGGTGCCTTTGGCATCTGGTAGATGCCTGGAGCTCAGTACAAGAGCCTCCCACACCCATGTAATTCCAAATAAAAACAGATCAAAACCATAAAACAAGTGGCAACGTGGTTAATATAGTTTGGTATTGCCCCAAAATGTGCCCCCCCAAATATCTTTTATTCACATTTTGCTTCTGCTGGTCCTGCTTGTGGAGGGCTCCCAAGCTGTGGGCCTCTGGGACCTGTGTGCTTGGCCAAGGCCAGCTGAAGCTACAGATTCCTGGAGCTCACACAGCTGGGCTCTGAGTCCATTTTCCCCAAACATTTCTGCCTCCCTCCCTCTCTCCCTCCCTCCCGAAGCTTCCCCCTCATCCCTTCCTCTGTTTGCTCATTTTTATTTCCTATTTATTTAAGGGACTGGGACTGAGCCTGATGTCTTACCATTGTTAAATCTGTCCTCTGCCACTGCGTTCTACATCTCCAGCCCTCTTTTTCCTGGTTTAATTTTTGAGGCAAGTCTTTTAGGTTATCCAGGCTAGCCAGGCTGACCTAGCTTTGTAGCCCAGGATACCCTTGAACTTGCAATCTTTCTGTCTCAGCTTCCTGAGTAGCTGAGATGGCAGTCCTGAAACACCAGGTCTGAACCTCATCTTTTTTTTTTTTTTTTTTAAACTTTATTTATTTATTTATTTGCCTTGGTGTTTGCCTGGAACTGGAACTACAGACAGTTGTTAGCTGCCATGTGGGTGCTGGGAATCGAACCGGGGTCCTCTGGAAGAGCAGACAGTGCTCTTAACCACTGAGCCATCTCTCCAGTCCCTGAACCCCATCTTTTTATGAAGAAAGCTTTTGGATAAATACCAGACATCCCAAGTCATTCAAAATCTCAGTGCCTGGTTCTCCTGCATGGCTATGGCCTGGATTCCACAGCAGACTCAAGAGGTTTTTTTTATGCAGTGGCCAGCTGCTCAGGTCGGGGCACCTGGGCAGAGGAGGCGCAGCTTCTCTCAAGGGTCCTTTTGCACGTAGCTGTTCTGAGCACCTAGAGGTGGCCTTCTCCTCCTCCCCTGAAGATCTGGGCCCAGAGGACCACTCTGACGGTGCCAGCTCCTCCCTACAGCCTTCCTCATCTGCCTATACTAAGTGTAGCTGACTGTAGCCTCTGCCTGGAGGCTCATGGTAGCTGCTTGTCCCCTCCTTCCCTCCTTGTGCGCTCTTCCTCCTCCCCCTCCTCTTCCTCGTTCTTTTCCTCTTTATTTCTCTCCCGTCCTTTAAAACAGGTACGATCCTCTTTATAACTGCACCCTCAGGCCCCTCACTGTGGTAATACACAGCCCATAGTTGGATGTCCTGAGGTACTTGAACCATGGCCTCTGGTGGTTCTGAGACAGGATGTGTCTTGTGTCTACTGGCTTAACTCGGCTTCACCCCTTCCAGCCATTGCCCACGGCGCTGGCTTTTCTGAGGACCGCCAAGTGAAGAGGTGGAGGGTGGGCTATTATCCTGATGGGTTTTTTTCTTATTTTTTATCTCCTGCTGCACCAGGTTCAAATTCAGCCTCCCAGGCCTGCTTCCAAGGAGGGCAGACAGGTGGTGTAGGCTCAGGAGCCATGCGTGGGTATGGGATAGCTGTCACGGAACCACCAGGCACCAGCTGAAAAAAAGGTCTTCTCAGGCTGTCAGACCTGAGGGAAGTCCCTAAAATGTCAGGCATGTCTTCCACAACCACAGAGAGGAGCCAAGGGTAGTCCTAACACCAGGTCTGGGGCCAGCAGAGGACTGAAACTTGGAGCCACCTTGCTACAGTTCTGCTGAGATGCTGGAGGCCAACACAACTCAGATTTGCTACATTGCCCTGAAGCTCAGGACTGGTCTGCAAGAGGCCTCCCCCTCCTCCATGAAATTTCCAAGCTCTGAGTGACCTGCTCCAGTGAAGTTGATGGTAGGTGGTACCTCCCCTCGGCCTAACATTAATTAATATCTAGTCACAACTAAAAGATAGCATCAATGGTGGGTTCCGAGGGCGGGGGTCTGTATCCCGTCTGCTCCTCCTCTCCCTCTTCCTCAAGACCTACCTTGAGTTCCTGTGCGTTGTTGGTCCAGGTTAGGATGATCTACCTTTCATTCAGGGCCTCTCACCACAGAGCTGCTGAGGACAGCAGCCCAAGGCACACAGACAAATGGCAACCTGGATCTGGGTCAAGGATGAAATTGTCGTGTTTGAATCTCAGCCTGGAGAGGCAGCCAGAGCTGTTCAGATGTTTCCACTCAGCTTCTGGCAAAGACAGCACCAGGAAGGTAAGAGCGGAGGAGACAGGGGGCTGCCTGGGAACAGAGAAGAGGGGACAGAGCTGCTACCCTCAAGAGGGCTTCACAAATGGTCCTCTCTGGCCACCCCTGGCCTACAACATGCCTGTGGAGTCAGTGATCCTCAGGCCCTTCCATGATGCTGGCACATGTTCCTGGCTGGCTCTTCTGGATCTCATCCTTGAGTTACATAGAGCTGGTCCACACAGCCAGGAGCATAACACTTTTATGTGTAACCCAGGGAAACAAGGATCCGTAGTTATGGCTGCCACAGGGGGCCCTGAGAACAGGAGCTTAGAAGGTTCACAGCATCTATGGAAAGAGATGCTTGACTGCCAAGACTGAGAGTGAAGAAGGCCTTGAGTCTGCCAAGGGGCCTCTGCATTCCACGGTGTGCAGGAGTGTCTGAAACAGCTGAGATTTGATTGCCGGAATTTAGATCGGATCATTTAAACTCAGGTATCCATCTCCACCAGTCCCTGGGGACCAGAGGCGGCTCCCAGGAAATAAAGACAGTCCAGTGTGGAAGTGGGGGCCTGATGTTGTGGGAGGAGATGGTGCCGATGGTCACGAACACTATGAGTTTGCTAAACACCCTGGGGTCATACACTCTGAAGTGGTTAGCAGGGTGAATTTTGTTATGTGTAGTTTTTACCACAATAATATAAAGTGTTTTTGTTTGTTTGTTTTAAAGAAAAGAAACAACAAAATAAACAAATCAGGGCCTGAGAGACTAAAAACTGGAATAGGAAATAAACAGAAGAGGGAAGCCAAGTTTGGGGGTATAGGCCTATCATCACAGCTCTTGGGAAACTGAGGCAGGAGAATCCCAAGTTCAAGGCCAACCTGGGCTATATAATGAGTTCAAGGGCCCTGTTCGGAACTTAGTGAGACCCTGTCTTCAAATAAAAAGCAATAAGAAGGATGGTGATGTAGCACAGTGGTCAGGCACTTGCTTAACCATATGAGACTCTAGATTCAGACCTCAGCGCAATAGTCAAACAGGAGAGGGGGCAGTGCCTGAGGCCCTGAGCTAGTACAAGAACCAGTGGGTTTTCTGGAGTCCACTGTAGCATCTAAGGGAAAACTCAGCAACCTCTTGCTGATGATATGAATGAAGTCCCACTGTGTGCTAGCCCCACACCACACTCATACCACAGCTACACAACAGTGTGGGGGTTGATCCTGGTTGTCAAGGTGACAGGATACAGAATCATTTAGTAGACAAACCCCTGGGTATGTGTGAGGAGCAGTCCTAGATTAGGTTGACCGAGAAGGGAAGAGTCCCCAGCTGTGGGAAGCCTGTTGTGCTGGGACCCTCAACTGAACACACAGGAGAAAGTGAGCTAAGCACCAGCATCCATCTGTCTCTGCTTCTTGACTGTGGATGTGATCCACAAGCTCCTGGTGCCACGCCTTCCCAGCACGATGATCTGGAGTCTTTGGTCATGACTAAAGCAAACCCTGTTTTCTTAGGCTTTTGATGTCAAGTGTTTTATTACAGCAGCAGGAAAAGTTACTAAAAACTGGTACCAGGAGAGGGGTCATTGCTATGATAAACCTGACCACATGTTTCTGAGGTTGTTGAAACTGGTTTGTAGGAGCAATGTGGAAAAGTTGGAACGTGCAGGCTAATGCCAAGCAGAGGCAGTGCACCATTTGGGTGGAATCTTGGAAGAACAGAATGCCCAGAGAAGTGTGACAGTGGAGGCCCCTGCTTGTGAGGTTTTGGAGGTGAGAAAGGGGTCTGTTAGAAACTAAGGACTTTGGCTGTTTTTGATGTTTTCTGGCAAAGTATTTGGCTACAGTCTGCAAAAGTCCTGAGAACTTGCACTAGGCTAGATTAAAAAGTAGCAGGCTAAACCTGGTTTAGTGGGACTCCTCTGTAATCTCAGCACTCGGGAGGCAGAGGCAGATGGAGCTCTGTGAGTTCAAGGCCAGTCTGGTCTACATAGTGAGTTCCAGGACAGCCAGTGCTACATAGTGAGACCCTGTCTTCAAACAAATAGCACAAAAGTAACAGGCTAACTTGGAGCTCAAAAACACACATCCTCAGAATCTCCCTTGCTGCAAATGTGACATGTCTAAGGGTTCCCAGAATTAGGACATCTCTGGGGCTCTCATGACACGTGTCACATGGATGCATGATGATGAATGTGGTCTTCAGGAGAATGGGGATGAGGGCATAGGGTGGCCGGCCGGGGAACCTTCAATCTTCCTGTTCTCTCAAAAGACAAGATCAGCAGTCTCTGTCCCCAGCTCCCTTTGGTGCTCCCCTCTGTAGCAAGAGAGAAATATAGGAGAAACTGAGGATACATATGAGTGGCAGAAGGAGCCCCTCATTCAAAACCTCCCGCCAGCAGGCACAAAAATCCCAGGACAATTAAGAACTGCTTATATAAAGCTATGCATTTCTAGGAATCTCACCAGAAACTTCACTTACTGGCAAAGGACACTATTAAATCTGCAGCTCCAGTGGCTTCTGGTTTTACTTTATCAGATTGTGATTCCATCTAAGGGCATCTACAGGGCCTCCTAATCAAAAGAGACCAGGAAGAAGAAAGGCTTCCAAAGTAAGCCTTTGAGATGAAGCCTTGAGAGCCAGCAGACAGTATTTAGGGCTAAGGCCATCAGTGACTTGCACTGAATTGAGCACACCCACATTCGGGTCTGTCTAATTCTCTGTGACCTTCCCTGAGAAGCCCACGTCCATGCTTTCGGATGCGTCTTACTCTCTTTTGGGTGCTTCTCTTTCTCTTAACCCTGCTGCATAAGACTATCTTAGAAGACCTTCAAAGATCTAGGTGAGATGGTGCATGCCTTTATTCCTAGCACTCGGAAGGCAGAGGCAGGTGAATCTCTGTGAGTTCTAGGCCAGCCTGGTCTATGTAATGATATCTTATCTAGAAACAAAAAAAAAAAATCTTTAATAAAACCTCCATCTCTGTTTCACCAGATTTTCTAGTCCTGAGATTCTTTTCAGTATCAAAAACATAACCCTCAGTTTGGCCTGAGTCAAGGTGCCTATACGATTAGGGTGAGTTCTCCAGCTATTGAGGATGACGGTGTGGAGATCACTGTGCCCTGCACCTTGCTGTCATACCAGGCTGGCTGCTCTATGGCAGAAGTGATCAGTTGCTGCTGCTCACGTGCTGGACCAGGAAACAGGGAAGGGAACTGGAAAGCAGAATACACGTTTACAAGCCCAACCTTAGTGACCCTCCTTTGTCAGCCAGGCCTCTTATTCTAACATTTTGGGACCTCCCAGGACAGTGCCAACTGCTGGGAAACAGGTGTTCAAATACATTGGGGGGGGGGCCGCAGGGATGGATGCAACATTCAGAGTCAATCACAGCCTGCAAATATCTCAGCTCCTGGCTCTCCTCTGGGCAGGGGCACCTTCTGCACCTTCCCTCTACACCTACATCCCTTGGAGTGTCTGCAGCCCTGAGGTAACTGTCCCCTGTCCCCCTACCACCCTGGTCTGTCTGTCTGTCTGTCTGTCTCCCCCCCTCCCTCCCATCTTTCCTCTCTTCTCCACTCATTCCCTCCCTCTTCCTACTCTCTAATTTGAAGTAGTCTTTACATAGCATAATGTTAACTGTTAATACCACTGGGTGAGAACATGACCACTACCACAATTTTGAACCAAATTTGAAGCAAGTTTTAATTACATACTGGCCAGGATAATGGACTCTGGGCAGGCCCATTCTGGAGTTCCCAGAAAATGGCCACAAGCTACACTGGCCAGGTGCTTATAAAGGCAAATCCACAAGGCTATGCACTTCCCACCTTCATCCAATCAGGGGCAAGCATACATTCTGATGTACTTCTTGCCTATGTACCTAACACCTACATGTGATCAGCCATATTGGGTGCAGTTGGGTCAACCAAACTTGTTTAGGGGAGTGAAAACATGGATCTTGTTATCTTATATGAACAACAGCCTCCAGCATCTAGGGAAGTATCTGTCCTTGCTCAGGATATTTACAGGTTAGGGGTGTTTTTGTTTTATGGATATCTTAGGCACAGTAATTAAAACTTAAAATGTAACTTTTGGCTCTCACATTGTCACTTTAAAGTAAACAGTCCTGGAAGCTGGGTGAGGTGGCACACACTTGTAATTCCAGCACTAGGAAGGGCCGAGGCAGAAGGGCTCAGTCTGAAGTCAGCCTTGGCTACATAGCAAATTCCAGGCCAACCTGGGATTCATAGAGAAACCTGTTACAAACAAACAAAGAAACAAACAAGAACAAATGAAATATTCCCAGACAATGAACTCACTCACAGTGCTCTGCATCCCTACCACTCTCTGATCCTGTTTTCATCAAGCTACATAAAACCCCAAGTGCCAGTTAGTTCTAGTTGTCCACTTGGCACAATCACCTGGGTAAAGACTCTGTGAGAGACTGTCTAGATTAGGCTGTCCAGTGGACCTGTATCTGGAGGGGGTGTTTCCATTGTGGTAATGGATGTGAGAAGATACAGCCCACTCTGGAGGGGCACTGACTTCTAGGCAGTGGGTCCTGGAATGTTTAAGAGTAGAGTGGGGTATGGGACTGGAGAGATGGTTCAGTGATTGCAGAGGACCTGAGTTTGATTCCCAGAACCCAGGCCACGTAGCTCACAGCCATGTCACTCTAGCTCCCTCTTGTGGCCTCTGTGGGCTACGCACTCACACACACAGTCTCCACCCCACAGATACACACATAATCAAAAACAAAACTTCTATTTTTTTTTTTTTAAAGAGCAGAGTTGGTGAGTGGAGCGATAAGCATGCACACATTTATCTCTCCCTCTGCTCTTGACTGTGGATGTGACCAGCTGCCTTAGGTTCCTGCTTTGACTTTACCTGCAATGATGGCCTGTAACCTTTCCTCCTAAGGTGTTTTTATTAGGGTGTTTTAATCACAGCAACAGAAATGGAGTGAGAATACCCCGCACTGGTCCTCTCCCAGTGTCCCTACTGGCTGAAGCCCCCGTCCCTGCCAGTGCTCATCTGTTCTCTCTTTCTGCGTTTTCCTGCTTTTGGCCCTTTCTTAAAAATGACATCTAACAGTACTGGTCTTTTGTGTGTGACACTCCTAACTGTGGTGATATATTGTGTATCAAATAAAGATTGCCTAGAGATCAGAGGACAAAACCAGCCACAGAGTTAGCCATAGAGGTCAGACAGTGGTGACACACATCTTTAATCTTAGCACTCAGGAGGCAGAGATCTGTCTGGATCTCTGTGAGTTCAAGGCCAGACTGGACTACACAAGATTAATCTGGTCCAAAAGAGAAACAGAGCCAAGCAGTGGTGACACACACCTTTAATCCCAGCACTAGGAAGGTTGAGACATGAAGTGATACGGCTGGACAGGGAAAGGGATATAAAGCAGGAGGAAACTGGAGTTTGGCTTCTTCCATTTCAGCCTCGAGGTTGCCTCCTCTTTCCCATTTAGTCTGAGGATTTGTGAAGCTTTCTCTTTTGGCTGAGGAGTTGGCTAGATAAAAAGTGGCTGTGTCTTGTTCCTCTGTCTCTCTGATCTTTTAGCATTTGCCCCAATATCTGGCTCCAGGTTTTTATTCTAAGACCAATTAGAATTAGTGCATCACCTGATAGACTCTCTTCTTTCCTGGTTGAGCTACGTTTTCCAAGAACCATAACCATCTACTAAGCCACCCAGCTACAGTAGGCACAGGGCTAGCCTCACCTTTGGCTGCTGAGAATTGTACTTTGTGAGGATTGATCATGTGGAGTTGTTTGGTCCTTGTCCTTAGTACATTGGAGATGCACCTGGGTGAGGATGCTCCCCTCTTTTTAAAAAGGTTTAGTTTTTAAAATTATAGTGTGTATATGTTAATGTGGAGGTGTGTGTATGGGTGTAGGTACTCAAAGAGGGCAAAGGCATTGGATCACGTGGAGATGGAGTTGCAGGCAGTTTTGAGCTGCTTGATGTCGTGGGTGCTGGGAATTGAGTTTGCTCTGAGAACAGTGCACACTCTTAACCTTTGGTCATCTTCCCAGCTCTCCCCCTTTTCTGTTGCTAGGGATGGAACTAAAGGCCTGATGTGCAGTAGGCAGTCTCTCCACACAACACTGTCCCTCAGCTCCGCACACAGCTAACCAGCTACCCTCTGCTTCCACCATTATCCTCTCCATCTACCAGAAACAGGACTGTCACAGAAGTCTGAGGAATGCTGAGGTCACTAAGTCTTCGCATGTCTCTGTGACTTGGAGCTTCACAACACATAAGCACCAGCTATTACATAGACAGGAATTGAGTTAGGCTGAGCTTCAGAGACAGGTTCTTGGGCACACTGTCCAGAGTCTCATGTATCTCATGTTTGTGGAACTGGACATGGAGGACATAAAACATCTCAAGAACTTTCTGAAAGGCAGTGGTGCTTCTCTCTATTGTTTTAAAGATTTATGTATATTTGTTTATGCATATGGATGTTTACCTGCATGTATGTATTACACCATGTGTGTGTGCAGTACCCACAGAGGCCAGAAGAGGGCACTGGATCCCCTGGAACTGGAATCATAATAGTTGTAAATTTCCCTGTATCCAGATGCTAATAATAAAACCCAGATCTTCTTCAAGAGCAGCAACTACTCTTAATTGCTGAGCAAACTCTCCAGCTCTTGCTATTCACTATTTATGTTTGTAATAGGAATAATTTCTATTAAAAGAAACGCCTTAAAGAGCCCCCCCCAAACCAGTGACAGAAAAGCCATACAAGTCAAGAACTCCTGACTAGAACAGGCAAGGCCAGCTGGCTGGATGTTATAAGGAACTGGCCCAAGGAACAGGTTCAGAGATTCAAATTTGGGGCTCAGTCCCTCAGCTGGGCAGTCTGGGGATGTGGCTGAGGCTGGCCTGGCTAGGGACAGCACATACTCTGCTCTGAGCTTTCTTGGAGCCAAGTCCAAGGGCCAACCCAAGAGCTGTACAGAAGCTGGCTCAGCTCTGTGCAGAAGCTAGGGGTACTGGGAGGCAGTGTGGACCTTCTGTGGGAATCATGCCTTCCTCCTGTTTCTAGGAGACAGTCTCCTGCTGGGGCCAGGGAACTGCCTTGCTTCCCTCCTGCAGAGATGTTTGGTCCAGGCAGGCAACTCAATTGGCTGGGGAGGTCCCAGGGTCTGGGATTCCTTGTCTATGAAGTCAGTGTGTCCTTCTGGCTCCTGCAAGGCCAGCCCCACCCCTATCTTGCCTTCCTCCTTGAATGTTGTCTTCACTGAACCAGGGCTTCTAGAGAATCTGTGTCCTGCTGCTAGCTTGAACATCACGTGTCAAGTTCTGACTCTTTGAGACCACCCACATGAAAGCTCCAGTTGAACTGAGGCAGAAGGGTGAGAAGATCCCTCTGAAGCCACATGAGGTGATGGGAGGGAGGGCTGACTCGGAGTCCACAAGCCTTCCTGCTAGCCAAGGACACCTGTCTTGGAGCAGAGGTCTTGAGATGAAGGCCAGTCTGTAGCCCTCCCCCTCCCCAGCACCAGGCTCAGTGGTCATGATCTGATCAGGTAGGGGGTGCCCAGGACAGCTGGCTTTGTGTCCAGCAGCCCAGGCCCCATTACTTCATTGTCTCCACGCCCTGTCCACACCCTGAGAGTGACCCGCTGATCCCATCATTTATGAGAGTCTTGTGGACACTAGAGAAAAACACAAATCTACTAACACAGTGAATTGCACAGTGTGTTAAAAATTCTTCCTCCCCAGGTTCATGGTTGCAGCTCCCTCACCCTTTCCCAGTGGACGTTTCAGTCAAATCCCAAGACATTTTCCTTGTAGAAAACACCCTGACTTCCACCCCTTCAGGACCCTTGATGCTCTTTGCGGGGGCAGGAATCCCCCAAAGCTTGGGACTGTTAGGATTTAAATGGGCCCAGGCTCCCACCTGTAAGTGCCTTGTCCTCTCGTGTTCCAATGTCAGGCTGGATGTGATTAAATGCAGAGTATGGGAACCATCAGTACACGGTGCTGGCACTCCCAAGGCCCGAAACTCGTGGAAATTAGAATACCATCTTCCAGGAAACTAATGAAAAACGCCTTTATGAGGCAGCTGTTCTTGGGTGTAAACTTTTAAAGAAGCCAGAGGGTCCAGGGAAAAGTCGGAGCAGCCCCTGCCTAGCAGTCTCCAGGCATTGCTTCAAACAGGCAAAGTGACAGGCCCAAGCCACTTGGCCTTGTTTTAGGAGACGACCTCTCAAGGCTCCTCTGCTTTTGACAGACACAGGGAGCTCAAGAATCGCTCTAATGTGCCATCCAGAGAGGGTGGACTACAAGTCCAAGATCCCCCTATTGTAATAGCATCTACTGTATCAGCCTCAGAAGTGGGTGGAGTATTTAATCTTACATTATTTTTTTCCCTTCATCAGAGCTTGAAACCATTTGTGGACTGCTTCTCCTATGTTTACATAAAGGGAAACAAAGGATCAGAGAGAGCAGGAAACTCCCAAGGTGGCCCAGTGGCACCATCAACAGACCACCGTGGCTTGGGAGCCTCAGAGGGAGGTGCCATTGTAGGCAGACTGGGTTGTAATAAGGCCCTATGTAACCTGCTGCATCCCTACGAACTGACATCACCCCTCAGTGAAGGATCCCTAGGAACAGAAGCAGGGAACATGCCCTCAGGCTCCCCAGTGAGGGGAGACTCTGGCTAGCTTGCCCTCATGGCTCCCTGAGGTGATTTCTGCATGTGTCAAGGCGCTACACATAGAAATACCATGTTTATCATTAGGCACAAAGTTCCAGCTGGTGCAAAATGCTCTCAAAACACAGAGGGTAAGGGAAGGGAAGAGGGAGTCTTGAGATGCTGTGGCCGCGACACAAGGACCTGAACTGGTGGCCAGGAGTGATCCCAATGACAGGTTTGGGGCACTGCTTTCTGGAGTGGTCTACACTATGTTTGCCTCCACTACTTTTCAGTTTGTGCTTATGTATTTGAGTCCTGCTGCACACCTGTCCCTTGGATGTTCTAGCCTTAGTGACATCCCCTCCTCAACCCTCGGGCCCAACTCATCTGCTCCATGATACTTGCCTTCCTCCTTCTGTGGCATGTTGTAGCCTTGGTTACCTTACCATCCCCTGATGGTCCTGTAGTAAACAGCTATCCTCTGAATCCAGATGCCTTAGTACCTCACAGAGATGTCCACAGACACCCAGGAGAGTCTAGAAGGTCCTGCTGAATGAGTCTTGATTCAGCTGACCCCTCAGTTGGAAAAGCAAGCAATGGGTGATCTCTGAGGTCACTCTGAGCTGGGATGTCCACCCCACTTCTTCCCACTTGGACTTGGCATTTTATAAAACAATAGTAGGATTCATACACAGATGCTCCGGGCTACATGAGGATGATTCTAGTCTTTATCTTCTTATTGCTGGAGGGGTAGATGGCAGGCTGCTCCCATTTTTTAGACACATATTTTGTTCGGCCCCCTCTGTCTCTGTCTCTGTCCAGAGATGGTTAAACACCTTCACAGAAGGAGGTTTATGGTGGTATGTGTGGAGGACCTGGGTATCTACAGATTGAGGCCTGTGCCCTGCCTCTAAGTCATACCACTACCACTTAGGCCTCAGGAAAGGGCCCTGGTGATGCCTCAGAGTGAGACCTGGAGCCTTCTTGGAATAGGTATGAGGTATTTCTTATATCTTGTTTGCAGCTGTAGAGCTGAAACTGACTTTGCAGGCCATGACCTTGGGTGACTCCCGCAATGCTAGAGAGGAGTAGACATAGCCATTGTCCTGGGGCTGGAACCCAGCACCTCATGTGTTGATGAAGTCTTTATGGATCGTCTGGTTTCAACTAGAAGGGAAAGTGCCTGAATCTCCACCCATATCCTTCTGGTAGGACATCAGGGTGGACCAGAACTGTGTTTTGGTAGCCTGTTTCAAGTCCCAAGCTAGAAGCAGTCTTGTTGAAAAAGCTATATTCAGTGTGGCAGAGTAAGGGCACAGTTATAAGTTCAGTCACAGCTGGACTTGGTGCCTACTGCTTCAGCCTTATCCAGTGGCAGTGGTACCCTATCTTCCAACTCTATATTGGGCGGCCCCTGCTCACCTCGGTTCACTCTATACTCTGCTACTTTCTGCCGCATGGCCTCTGGCATTGACCAGGCACTTGATGCCTCTGTTTGGGATCTTTGAGGGTGAACTGATGCCCTTACAGAACAGGGGAAGCTTATTTGTCAACATCATGAGAACCCGAGCAACATGTCTACCTTTGTGTGCCTTCTGCTTCATAAGCAATGGGGTACAGATGTCCTCCTGAGGATATAGTGGACCCTTTGTGGAGAAAAGGAAATTCACCATATGAAGGCTGCACATCTGAGTACCTTAAATGTCAATCATCTGTTCAGATTGCTCTTCCAAGGAGAACACCCTGCCTGCCACAGTGTTGGATGTGTCTCTCATGCCATCACCAACATGAGATATAAAATGCTCTTTATACAAAATTATTACATTTGTTTATTCCCTGAAGCTAGTGTGTATATGTATGTAGTGTGTGTGTGCGTATGTATGTGTATGTGTTGTGTGTTCCCCTTCTAGCATGTGATCACAAGGATTGAATTCAGGAAATAGAATTGGTGCCTTTGCCTGCTGAGACTTCTCATCATACTATAATAATAATGTGTGTGTTTATGTTTATGTTACTTCTTTGAGAATTTTGCACCTGTTTTGATCATATTCATTCTATGTCTCCCAATCCTTCTTAGATTTGTTAATATTTTGTGTTGTATTAAGTTTCTGGCCTTTCTGGCTCATGACCCAGATCCACAGAGCCACAGTCCCACAGTCCCACAGAATCACACAGACACTTATATAATTATACTCTGCTTGCTGATTGACCTGGGGCCCAGGCATATAACTTGCTAACTCTTTACTCTTAAACTAACCCATGATTCTTATCTTGTTCAGCCATGAGTCTCGGTACCTTTTCTCAGCAGCATTTCAACTTCTTTCCTCTGTGTCTCTTGGCATCTCTGTTACCAGAGTTTTCCCAGTCAGGTAGCTCCACTCACACTTCCTGTCTGCCTTCAGCCAATCAGTGTTCTTTTTTTTTTTCTCCTGAAAAGAGAAGGTGTCACACTGACAAGAGGGCTGGAGAGGCTCTAAGTTACTCGCAAATGAACTTCTTTAAGGGTAGAGGGATCCTCGGGTCATTTCTGACTATCAGAATGCACGTGAGCTTCTCTGTGAGTGTTCTGTACATCTCAGGAGTCAAAGTCTTCATTTCCTATACAGGACCATCTTCTGTCTTAGCCGACTCTCAATGGAGGGGCTACTAGAGCAACACCATCTCCCCAGACGAAGAGCATGGGGATATTCCGTTTTGTTGATTTATATATCTCTTCATATGTCTCTTCATCAATCTCAATCGTTGTCACAGTTTCTTCTACATCTCCCAGGATCATATTTAAATGTTGATCATAAGCATGTAATCTGCCTCGAAGCTCTCGGTCGTTTCTCATCTTCACATAGATTCGCTCATCCAAACTGAGCCTGATGAGATCTAGGGGCTCCTCTACGGTATTGGTAGTCTGTTGTTGATCTATGTCGTCCGCCATGTTTCAAACGCTGCGCAGTCCAGTGTTCTTATTAAACTTGTAGGCAAGCCAATTATTTACATTGTAACAACATAATCCCACTACAATTTTGACACCAAAATACACCAGAAATAATTAGGTTTTTTCTCATCTTTATATAGTTGTAGTTATTTGTTTCTTTCTGTTCTGGCTAGTTTTATGTCAGCTGGACACAAACTATTTTGGACAAAGGGATCTTAATTGAGAAAAAGCCTCCACCAGATTAGCCCGTAAGCTAGTCCCTAGGACATTTTCTTCATTGATGACTGATGTGAGAAGGCATAGCTACTGTGGGTGGTCCCACAGTGTATGGGGGCTTGGTCCTGAACGGTAAGAAAACATGCTAAGCAAGGCTTTAGAAGCAGCCAGTAAGCAGTGCTTCTCCAGGGCTTCTGCATCAGCTCTTGGCCTCAGGTTTCTGTCTTTGGTTCCCCTGGACAATATCCTCATCAAGAGCCTTTGCAGGCCATAGGTGTTGGATTCCCCAGAGCTACAGTTATAGGTAGCTGTCAGCTATCTGACTTGAGTGCTGGGAACTGTGTGTGTGTGTTCACAGACATTTATTCACACATGTAGTAGAAGCTGTATTAGGCAGAAACTGTTTTAGTTCCATTTCTATTGCTGTGATGAAACATCCTTCAAACACTTAGCAGAGAAAGTATTGATTTTGGTTCACAATCCCAGCTGGCAGTCCATCACAGCAATCGAGTCAAGGTGACACGAGCTTATAACAGCTAGTTGTTCCACATCCATGGTCAAGAGCAGAATGACTGCATGCAAGCTCAGTGCTCAGTCCACCTCATATAGTCTAGGATCCAAACCCAGGGAATAGTGCTGCCCATAGTGGGCTGGCTCTTCTCATGCCAATGCAATGAAGACATTCCCCTACAGACATGCCCCACAAGCCAGCTTAACATAGACAATTCCTTTCTGAGACTCTATGATTGTATATTCTGTCGAGTTGACAATTAAAAATAACCATGATAGACATGCACACACATCTTTTGTAGATTTTATAGATACAAGGCGTGTAGAACCTGGGTGTGAACAGTTTGCCACATGTCATGAAGACCAGAGTTTGATTCTCAGGACCCGTTTAAAAATATGGGCATGGGACTCAACATCTGTAACCCACCTCACCACTGGAGATGAGACAGAACTAGGCAATCCCTAGGGCTCTGTGGTCAGCCAGCCTAAATGAATTGGTGAATTCTCAATTCAGTGAGAGACCCTCATCTCAAAAGCTAAGAAGGAAAACAATTGAGAAAGATACCCAACATCCACCTTTCTGATGTCTATACACACACATGCACACACACACACACACACACACACACACGCACGCACGCACGCACACACATTGCTGTGTGAGCTCAAGACATTAAATCTTTTCTGACATGACTGTTGGTGTGAGGGCATCTAGGATGCTCTGCTTCACTCTAAGAGTGCATCACGAATCCTCATGTGGTTCCGTTCCATACTTCTGTGGTTTCTTGTCTGAAGGTCTGATCTTCAGGAATATGTACTGGTATGAGGAAGGAGACAGAATCTAGTTCTTCTAGAGCTTTATTCCTCCAAACCACAAGCCATTTATCCCACAACAATTTACAAACTATGCCATATTCTCCCAGCTTGTCAATATGGAAGCTCCCAAGGTTCCTTGAGTGGTATTTACAAGCTCTGCTCAGTTCCATGGAGGGCTGCAGATCTCTAGCTGTGATAAGTAGCAGAGTGCTGCTCAATCTTGTGTGGTCAGGTGATAGGGCGTTTGCCTAGTATGCGTAAAATCCTGAGATTGATTCCCAGCACCCCATAAACTGGGTGTGGTAGCATATGCCTGTAATCCCAACACTGGGGATGCTGGGGCAAGAGGGTTAAGAGTTTAAGGTCATTCTTAAACACATAATAGGTTCTGCACCAGTCTGGGCTCCAGAGGGGAAGGAGAGACTGTTACATCTAGCCTGTTATGTGCCATGAGGAAGGAGAGATAGCCTCACGGGTTCCAAAAATTTTATTAACTCACTATATAAGCGGGTCACTGATTGATCAGAGCTGCAGGACAAGGACTCAGGAGCCTTGTTTCTTCTGACAGCTCCAAGCAGGGACAGAACTGGGGTTGATAAGCACAAAAAATCACAAACATTTGTTGCCAAGTTACAGTTACAATTTTCACCAATCAGGATTTAGAGATTAGGGGCTTCCTTGATGTTTCATTATTATCAACTGATATACAATACAAGCTTTTCAGTCCAACCAATCAGATTCATTTGTCCATTTTGTGGTTAGGAACAACCATGATGTTTTTAAAGAACTAAAGATGTAAAACTACCATTTCTCCGGTTTAGGGAGGAGGTGGATCAACCATTGGAAAGTCTTCAGCTCCCCTAAAACAGGAAGCTGAACTATATCCCCATGAGGATTTCCTTTCTTTCTGTTCTTGTTTGTATACTTGGTAAAGTCAACGTCTGCTGCACGCAGACTTCACTTTCAGTGTCTCAGTAGGGTCTACACTGCCTCAGTGAGGTGGCTGATTATTATATAGTGGTTTTATGGGAGCCTTTGGGTGGGGCACACATGACCACTCCTTGGCTCTGCATAATGATACATAAATAGTTACTTTTAGTTTCTATGATCAAAAGCAGTGTGTAGAAAGAAGGATTTATTTTAGCTTACAGTTGCAGAAAGGGAGTCCATAATGACGTGGAAATATGGTAGCAGGTGGCTGGGGCAGGAACCGAGAGATCACATGACCAACCACAGACAGAAAACAGCCAATTGGAAATGAAGCAAGGCTATGAGTTCTCAAAGCCTCCACAGCCCACCGCCAGTGATCATGCCTCCTCCAGCAAGGCTCCACACCTGACAGGTTCCATAATCTCCCCAGACAGCAGCACCAACTGGGACAAGTGTTCAAATAGACAAGTTTATGGGGAGAATGATTCATTCACACCTGCACAACAGGTTTCTCCCTTCTCGGTGGCAAATAGGACCCAATTGAGAGTACCCATTCTGTAAAGGAAGATTTTTTTCTTTTCTTTTTTTGATTTTTCTTGATAGGCTTTTTTTTTTTCTTTTTTCTTTTTTTTTTTTTTTTTTTTTTCTGTGTAGCCCTGGCTCTCCCGGAACTCACAGAGACCCTCTTGCCTCTGCCTCCAGAGTGCTGGGATCTGGAGTGCATCACCATGGCCTGGCCTTAATTTTTTCCACTATGACCACTCTTCTCCTAAGGTCTGTATAAGCATAAAGATAAAATATTTACTGATAAGAAATCCTAAATAAAATTATTTTAAAACAGTCCCTTGATTTAATAAAATTTTACCATTTATTAAAAGGGAAAGCAAGTTTACATACCAACTGAGATGAATATCCTTGAATTTTGGTGTAAAGATTTAATCTTGGTTGGATAGTTGACAAGATACTGAGCATCCTCAGTGCTTTGCAGAATCAACTGATATTTTGATTTTATAACCGTTAATGCTAAGGATGCTGCTTCACGTGACATTATAGTAAAAAAAATGGCAAAGGTATATTTACAGCCATTTAGAAGATTGTTGGCAATTCTGTTCTTATTCCATGCCAAAATTCATTTAATGATTTAAAAAAACAAAACAAAACTCAAGTTAGCAATTCAAACAGCAACATTTGGAATCAAACATTCTAACGCATCACATTTCACAGATATAGTAATTGGCACTCACAGTGAGGAACAGAAAATACAAAAAGTATTCTACAATAAAGCCATCTAATTTCCATAAGAGCAGAAAACATTGCCCCAAAACCTGGGTTCTATTCCTGGGTCCCACACAGTGGAAAGAAAGAACTAGCCTGAAGAGATTGTTCATGAACCACATGTACAACATGGCATGTGCGTACACACTCACACTAAATATAAAACTGTTTTTAAAAAGTCAATGGAATTTATACGGATATCTTATATATAATAGCCTCGAATCTGAGCTGGGGTATTTACTGAAGTGTTTACTGGTGTTGTGTGGTATAAGAGTGCACATGCAGTGCAAAATGTTCATATTTTATGCCCAGAACTAGGGATGCAGTCCTGTTCCTCCATGCAGCACCAGCACACACCAACAAGAACACCTTGCACACCAGACACATTTGACTGAATTAATTTTTGTGTATATAGAACCCCGTCCAGTTTCCAGATTTTTTTATGACCCCATGTGGGGTCGTGACCAGCAGTTTATGAAACTGTTACAGATGATAGTGAAGGGGAGCAGGAGGGAACACCCGCCTTTAGATCCCAGACCAGCTGTCATCAAACGGAGGGCAGGGTGCCGGGCCCTGTGGCCCCACCTTGGCCAGCTGAGGATAATTAGCATAACTTGTAGAAACTACAATTTCCCCACCCGAACTGGAGTCAGCCTAAAAATACCAAGGGTTGAGTCATACACAGGGCCTTTCATCTCTAGAGGGCTGCAAGAGGTGGCCCTTGCCACATCCCCCAAACCATCCTGGGGTCTGCATCCTCCCGCCTAGAATGCTCTCCCTAGACAGCTTTGCTGGTGGGATGTCATAGCTTCTGGGAAGAATCAGGCTTGGCGGATTCTGGGTAGTAGTGGCCAGATCCCGACCATGGTGTGTCGTGTTTGTGTCTTGTCCCTCAACAGTCTCTTATCTGACCCAATCTCAGCTCCTCCTTCCTGAAAGATCCCCAGCCTACTTTCCTCAGCACCGTCTCAATGCTGTCAACCTCCCAGCAGATGACCTCAGCTGGTCAAGGCAGGCAGAGTGGCTAATCTCCTTTTCTATTTGTTACAGGCATCAGTGGGATCAGGTAGCATGGGGTTAAGGAGTACGAGCCGCGCCCAGCCACATGGGACAATCTGTTCACAAGGGGAAACAGACACCAAATTCACTGCATGCAATATTTTGCTGACAGGCCACAGCGCTAAGATAGGGCATCAGTTCCCAAAGGGAGATGAGGGACCCTGATGGGAACCAGCACAGGGCCCTGGAGACAGGCCCTACCTAGTACTTGGTCTGCCCTCACTCATGAGTTTCCACACACTGGCATTTTGTCAAATTGGATAGTTGTTTTTTAAGACACAGCTTATTGAAGTAGAGGATTTTTAAATTCCTATTCTGGAGCTAGAAAGATGGCTCAGTGGCTAAGAGCACTTATTGCTCTTACAGAGGACCTGGATTTGGTTCCCAGTATTCATCACAGGCAACTCACAACTGCTAGCAATTCCAGTTCCAAGAATGAACCTTTCTTTTGGCATCTGGGTGTACCTGTAGACTCATGTAGGCACACACACACACACACACACACACACACACACACACACACACATTCATATAAATAAAAATAAGAAAATAAAAAAATAAAGTTCTCCTTTCTGCTGAGACTCATCTTCTTAAGCTATGCTGTCCAAACCGGAAGCAGCTGCCTCTCCAGGTCTCAGGAAATTACAGGCTGCATTTGGAATATCAATGACACGATGGTTGTAGCCATCAAAGGAACTCAGGGATGGAAACACCGCCTCAGAGCCTGGCCCAGCAGAAAGTCATTTTTCATTTGAAGAGCCCCCACAGATTATTTTTAGCATCTGAAGTTTATCTTCCCCCTTTCTAAACTGAACTTCAAGGAAGCAAATGCGTGTGTCTTCACCCAGAGCACCAACAAAATGCCTGTGGCCTTATCCAGGGAGGAGACAGACACCCTTCACCATCCAGTCGGGGCTGAAATTTCACTCTGACGAATAAGAGCTGTGGTGGTTTGGCCTGATTACAGATGTCAGACCCACAAGGAGGCACAGTTGTGTGGCCTTTGGGTCTCAGGGGATGCCAGGTGGCATCTTAGAGGACCATTGCTTGGGCAATCATGACCTTCTAGGATGCCCATGCCTCCTCTGGTGAATGATGGACAGGAGACCCCAGCCATTTTGCTCTGCAGCAGCCTGGAGAGGCTTCGGCTGATGGCTGGGGAAACTGCAGCATACGCTCCTTCTGGTGGGCTCTGCATTCTTTCCTAGTAAAGTAACACGCTGGAAAACCAGAATATACGGTCAGCATTCTTCCTATAAACAGAGCGATTGTACATTGTGAAAGAGTTACTTAGTGATGACTGGAGGGTTGTCATGGTTACCCTCCCCCAGCCATGTGGTCCCAGTGCACTGTGGACGTGGAACTGGGCGGTTCCTGATGAAATGTGGCTGTGGAGGCATTGAGTAGCTTCTTCACTGCTCTGATACCCTTCAGGAGCAGAGCTGTCATCAGTGGGAAATCCTGCCCTGGCCTTTCTGAGCTGCAAGGTCCTGTTATGGCAGCAGTCATGCTTGGGATCCAGGGTGTAAGGTAGACCCAGGTGAGGGGGCCCGAGCAGATGCTAGGACAGCATGCTTCCCTATCCCTGTGTGCTCCTTTTCTCAGGGCTTCCCTGAGGTTTCTCAGTGGACTCATTTGTCTCTAAGAAGCTATGGGAAAGCGATCAAACCCTTCTGGGTCCACTCAAGGCCTAGGGAGATGGCTCAGTGTGCAAAACACTTGCCACACACTGGTGCTCACAGGCCTAGAGCAGGGAGAAGGAACCATGTAAGAGGTTGCATTAGATGCTGCAGGGTCTAGCAAGCCCCTTCTTCCTTTGATCTTCTATATTTGATTTCTCTTTTGCAGAGGTACCCCAGACAGGGATCCTCAGAGCAGGGGCTGGAAGACACCCCGTTTAGAACTAAGTGCTCCAAAATTTTTCACTCTTTGTATATTACTGAGTTCAAATGAGAGATTCCGCCTTAGTGTATAAAGTGGTCTCTGATTTATTTATTTCATTTTGAGACAATATCTCACTATATAGCCTGTCCTGGAACTCTCTATGTAAACCAGGCTGGCCTTGAATGCATGGAGATCCATCTGCCTCTCCCTCCCAAGTGCTGGGATTAAAGGCATGTGCTATCAAGCCCAGCCTAATTTTTGTTCATATTCTTTTCCTTCTCCAATTCCTCCCCATTTCTCAGCCCAACCAAAATCATGTTCTTTGCTTTCTCAAACATAAACAAAACCAAAAACAAAGGCCAAAGCAAACAAACAAAAATAAGACACAAATAACAAAACAAAATAGAATGAAACAAACAAAAAACCATCAAGTTCATTTTGTTGTTCAACTACTCCTGGGCATGGGCTGCCCTGGAGTGTGCTGGGGAGCCACTGGAGAAAACTGACTTCCCCGCTTCCCAATGGCTATCAATTGTAAATGTCTTCTTGGTTATGGGTGGGACTTGTGTCCACTTCCCCTCTCAAGGGCCCCATGTGGCTTGAATCTGTGCATGCCCTGTGCATCTGCAGTGGTCCTTGTGAGTTCATATATACATCAACCCCATTGTGTCTTGAAGACACTGTTTTCTTGGAGTCAACCACCCCTGGGTCTTTGGCTCTTTCCACCTTGTCTTCCACACAGATACCCATCCTTGAGAAAGAGGTTTGATGAAGACAGAGCTAAGTGCTCCAGAGTCTATTGCTCTGCATATTGTCCAGTTGTGGACCTCTGTGTTAATTCCCATTTACTGCAAGGAGAAATTTACCAGACGAACAATGCGCTGATCTGAGTTCAGTCTAGGATAGTCACTGTGGCTCAAGTAAATAAATATATATTTTTTTTTTAAAAAAAGAAAATTTACCTCTCACTGTCGAAACACTCTCAGACCTGGCCTTCCATAGGATGCACACCCCCGTGGAACACCAACTTGTGTATACGGAATTCCCTCTTCATTGGATTTCAGCAGGAACACACATGTTTTTGAAATAAAAGCCTGGCTCTGGGCTGTGCTGAAAATCCCAGGCAAGAATTCCATCCACACTCCGAGGAGCAGTTTTGCCTCTTTGCACAGCTAGTTTGCACACAGCAGATTCTTTCAACTGCCCGTTGAGATGGAGTCGCTGAACAATGAACAGTCAGTCCCACGTAATCCCAAATAATTAAAAGCACACTCGCCATTCATCGAGATGGGGCCATGTAGACAAGCCCTCTGCCACTGGGAGTTACCAATGGCTGAGGGAGGCAGAGAAGCAACAGGAGGCACAGCCCCTTCCTCAGACATCTTTCTGCACTGGTTTTCCCTTTCACAACCAGGTTGTTGGTTTCTGATCTTGCTACGAAGATACTTACAGATGGGTTCCCTGGAAGCCTTCGAAGTGGCAAATCATGTCCCCTGAGATGTAGGGTTGTGTTGCTGGTAACAGGGTCAAAAAGGTAGCAAGGGACTCAGGCCTGGAAAATGGGGCAGCAAAGGTGTGAGACAGCCACCAGGGGCTCCACTGTCTCTGAGTGGCTCCTGAATTGGTAGATCACTTTGCAGTAGTTTTGTATCAGGTAAGGGGTTGGACCTGTCACCAGCAATCAGTTGCCTAGCCCTGGGAAGGGCATGGTCAGGGGCCTCAGCTGGCTTGTCGTTGGCTGCTAAGGCCCAGACAGTGCTGAGTGAGAAGCCTTAGTTTTGAAGGACACGTAGGGTAACTGCAACATTACTTCAGCTGCCTCTAGTTCTGCTCACACCACTCACCAAGAATGGCATAGGGACCCATCGGGAAGAGCAAGGCCCTGGGTTAGGACTGACCTTTTCCCCCATGGCTCCCCACCCTCACCCCACTGCAGTTGGTCTTAGAGAGGAAGCCAGCGACTGCTAGTCCCTCTCCAATGCCATCCTGTCTCTTCTTACCCTGGGCTGCAGCTTTCACAGGCCCAGGCCTTCCTTCTGTTGGTGCTCCTCAGGGCCATCTCCTCAGGTTGGCATCCAGGTTATATTGTCACATGTGGTCAGGGAAGGATGGCAATAACTACACCCTCTCTCTGTCCCCCAATGAGGGATAATTATTTGAAGTCCAGAGGCCAAATTCCCATTAGTGATATCTATGAATTACAAGGGAGGAGTTACATGTGCCAGGAGCCATCATGGAGGTTTGGAGGTGCTTCCTGGCTCTCTTCAAAGCATGATTCTGTTTGAGAACCTGAATGTCTAGGCTTAGAAAGGGGTGGGGAGCTGTTTGCAGGGAGTGTGTATGTGTGTATGGAAGGGGTATGGCGGTGGTGGTGGTGCTGGGTGGTAGGTAGTAGGTAGGTGGGTGGTGGTGGGTTGTGGTGGTGCTGGTTGTGGTGGGTGGGTGGGTGGTGTTGGGTGGTCGTGGTGGGTGATGGTAGTTGTGGTGGGTGGTGATGGTTATGGCAGGTGGATGGTGGTGGGTGGGTGTGGTGGTTTTGGTGGTAGTTGTGGTGGGTAGTGGTTGTAGTGGTGGTTTTGGTGGGTGGGTGTTGGTGGGTGGTGGATATGGGTGGGAGAGTAGTGGTAGGTGGTGGTGGTGGGTGGGTGATGGTGAGCTGTGTATGTGTGTGTTCCTCTTCCTCTACCTTTGTTTCTTAGACCCATGAATTGTTCTCCAGGGAACACAGTACCATCCAATAGTCATTGGCTTGGGATGTGCCATGTCTCTTCCTTCCTGTCTTAGTCTGCTTCTGCTACTATAATAAAATGTCTGAGGTTGGCTAGATGTATTCATTGCTCACAGAACTAGAAGTTAGAAAGTTCAAGCCCATGCATTGACAAGTTTGGTACAAGCAAGTGGCTCGGTCTCTGTCCACAACACAGAGTCTTGAATATTGTGTCTCTGGCAGGAACGAGTGTGGTATATGCAAATGTGTATACACACACATGAACATCACACACACAGGAACACTTACACATATCACAGCATGAGGGAACACATATCCAAAGCATAGCACTTACCCTTATAAAGCATGCCTCCAATGGCTATCCCAGCTCCAAGGCTGGAAGGCCCTGCCCTGGCCCTGCCTAGCCAGCACCACTGTGCGTATAGGAACCCATTTTGCCTGTCACTTCCCAGCTCCACGCTGAGTATGAGCATTCACACTGTGGCAGCTGACTTGTACTACACAGAAATGCAGTGTGCCCACTCAGGAACAGCAAGATTAATTTAAAGAGTAAAAGACCCCGACAATTTATACAAGCTGGGGATAGAACCCACTCTTTGTTCATGCCGGGCAAGTGTTTCACCGGTGGCTGCTGAGGAACACTCCTGTTCAGGGGAAAGGTCTTCTGGGTTTCCTTCCACACCTCTGGCACACATGCACATGTTATGTTTGGAACTGCATGCTGAGTGGTGCAGGACACACCTGCCCTTGGCACTTGGGCCTCTGAAGGACTTTCCCAAATGACTTGACCTGGGATCAGGACCTAGACTGTCCCTGGGAGCCTCATGGAGAACTTCCTAAACCTCCTTCCCAGGAGCTATTCTGCGGGATTTTTGACTGAATCTCTTCCTTGCACTTCAGGTGTTTGGAGCATTCATTTAAAGGGCCTAAGCCAACTATATATATATTCTCTAACCATTAAGAAGAAGAAGAAAAAGAAGAAGAAGGAGGAGGAGGAAGAGGAGGAGGAGGAGAAGCATAGGAAAAAGAAGTGAAAAACCACAACAGAAACCAGGAACTCTTGTTTAAACCACTGGCCTTCACCTCTGGTTTACCCTGCTGGAGGCATCACATCCCCCGCTCCCCCCATTCCTAGCACCGTGCTGGCCTCTTGTGCTTGCCCTTTCTTCACAAAGCACCAGAGCATGGTCAGCCGTCCCCCTGGGGCTCCCTATGTAACCCTCAGTGTCTCTAAGCCTGCTGCCTCCACTTCCCAGAACCTGACTTTCTATCCCGCTCTCTTCATGGTGTTCTGGATCTGTGTGGTCCGTGCCTTCTCCACTTAAAACTCTGAATGGTCTCAGGAGGCCTTGTCCTTCTCTCAGCTTCAGTTTCACTGATAATGTGGAAAGACAGCAAATAGAGCTTGTCTCATTGTCTTCATCAGTTACAAGAGGAGGCTAAGACACTGAGAAGGGTTCTGAGCCACAGCCTGGATCTACAGGAGACAATTGTGATTGACTGACATTGTTGCCATGGGAAGAGGAGAGAAGCAGAGTGAGCAGGCACCCATTATTGCCAGTCCTCCGAAGTACATAGCTTCATTTCCAACCTCCTTCAGTGCCTCCACACTCACCTGGTGCTGTTCCCTCAAAGGTGAAGATACACTATGACCTTGGATTAGCCGTGTTTCTCAGTCCCGCTGGGGTAGTCAGGTAGTCAGGCTGGGGTAGAGCTGATGTCCCCTTGTGTGAAAACTCTTCATCTCGGAGAAGTGGAAAGTCTGAGGGAGTCATTGAGTTTTGGGGTCCTGGGGTTCTGAACTCCCACCTCCCACTTGGTGGTCTGGAGCTGGCCTGCAGAAGCCACTGTGACCAGGGACAGCATCTTTCTCACTTGTGGACCTGCCTCTTGCTTGAATGGAGGTAGAGGATACAGGCTACCTGGCTCCTCTGCAGCACAAGCAGCAGCCCATCTCTGTGGCATCAGCCTCGCTGGCCAGCTACCCCTATAGCTGAAGGAGTATGTGTGCACAGTGAGTGTGTGTGTGTGTGTGTGTGTGTGTGTGTGCAGTGTGTGTATGTGGTATGCACAGTGTGTATGTGTGCAATGTGTGTGTGGTGTGCACAGTGTGTGTGTGTGTGTGATATGCACCATGTGTGTATATATGTGTGTGTGTGTGGTGGGCACAGTGTATGTGTCTCCATCACAGCAACTTAAGCATGTGCACAGTGTGATCAGATAGGGTACTGCCCATTAAGATCCTACTCTGTGGGTAGAGCTGATTCATGGTCCATCTTCAAAGTCCAGAACTTTCTTTTTTGTCACATGCTGTTCTTCTCTTGCAGAGGTTTGTCTAATTTATTCTTGATACCACCTCCCATACACACACCCCTGGGCTTAATATAGATTAGAACCCAGACAGCTTCCATGATAGATGGATTTAGTCTTATGGTAGGAGCTGATGTGATAGTTACATGGTATGCAGATTTAAAGCTGAAAAAGGACCCTGCGTGCTGTCCAACTTCTTGATGGAAGAGCCAGTTCCATATGGTTTTGCCTTAGAAACCCCCGCCCCTTATGGAAAATGAATTAAGATGTATTGCCTTCTCTGGTCTAACTTGCCACCCTCTGGTGGTTAGTCTGGAGGTGGGGGGTGTCCCACCTTTCTCTAGGTCACCAGCTAGCATTCTCCAGACGAAGGCCTTCTTCAGAGAAGAGCTATTGGTCAGACTTGCTCACTCTGTTAACTGTTGACTCACAGTCTGAAAATTTGCTCAGGCCCAGTTGTGGCCAGTGAGCCTCTGGACTTCTGGGGCAGCGCTCCCTTTCCAAGCACGTGCCGTCGTCAGCACCTTCCTGCCAGCTGCACAACGACCTCCTAACAGGACCCTCGTTTTCCAGCTTAGCCTTTAGCCACAGGCTTTGGCTCAAGACCTGGTAGAGGGGGACAGAGGGAGAAAGCCATCTGGAGAGGAATCAGTGTTCAGACGAGAAAGGAAATTGCGTTGGGATGATTGAGACAGCAAAGGGGAGGGAAGCATCCATGGCCAAGTTCAACAGAGGGGACCGAGTGAATAGGCTGGGGCCCTGCTCTGCTGATGCTAGGGTTTTTTTGCCCAATCTGGGAGATGGAAGAGTGTCTGTCCTTCTGCTTCCTCAGGCATCAGAAGTCTAGGCAGGTCCAGATTGTCACTCCAGAGACATGGTCTTCCATGTAACCTGGGTGGCTAAGTTGCCCAGATTGGCCCTCAGCTTCACTCATAGTAGTCATCCTTTTGGGTCTTCACTTTTGGATCATTGGTGCCATTTACCCTTTTAGCACTTCCTGTAAGACAGGCTTGGCTCTTTGCTCCAGTATCCCTGGGGCTGGCTCAGAGCTGCTGGCCACACATGAAGGCCATGCCCATGTCTAAAAGATAATACTCTAGCACAAGAAGCACTCAACTGGATTGAGCCAGAGATTTTGTCCTTTCTGTTGAGCGGAGGAAAATAGACAGAGCTAGGCAAGGTGATAGAGAAGTAACCAGTGCTAAAACAAGCCATGGTTCAGAATGTGGCACCTACTGTTTGTTGAGGGCCTCCAGATCAGCTGTGGGCCAGAGGTGTCTGCAGACTGGACTACCTTGACAGTGGATGCTGTCCTTACAGCACCCCCTGCTGGTTCCTACCCAGCTTTGCCACAGCTTAGTGGCTCAAGCAATGGGCATGTCGGAGGGCTCTTCTCTGACGCCCATCTGAACAGTTTACTGCTCAACAGTGATGCTTCCCCCCAGATCTGCAGGCAGCAGGCAGCACATGGGTACCTGCTGTGTGTCTAGTCTGGGGGTCTGCTAGGCCTAAGGAGTCTGAATGTGGACTGCCTCCTTGTTGAGTCCAGGAAGCGTGCCAGGAAAGTTGGGCCAGGGATCCATTTTGCACATTTCTTCTGTTTCCCCTGGATGCCAGCTGCCCTGTGCTACCAAGGACGGAGGGCAGGGCACCTACTGCTCTTTGGACTCTCAGAATCTTAATGGCCATCTTGCTGTGATGGCTGACATTGGCTCTCTATTTGGCAGGATCTAGAATCACCTAGGAGACATTCTTCTGTGTATGTCAAGGGAGAGGTTTTTTATTGTGCCAAGTAAAGACCCACCATAATATGGGTGGCACCATCATACAAGATGGAGTCCTGGCTTGGATAAAAGGAGACATTGGGCTGAACACCAACATTCATCTCTCTCTGCTTCCTGACTGTGGGTGTCATGTGATCTGCTTGCCTCACATTCCTGCCACTGTGTCTTCCCCATCCTGATGGACTGATTGTGCCTGTTAACTGTGACCCCATATAAACCCTTTTGTATTAGCTTTCTCTCAACACAAGCCAGAGGCATCTGGTAAGAAGGAACCTCAACTGAGAAAATGCCTCCATCAGAATGTAGGCCAATCTGTGGGACACTTTCTGTGGATTATGTATGAATGGGAGGGTAATGAGATTCTTTGGCAGGTGCTTTTGGGTGCTGTAAGAAAGCAAGCTGAGCAAGTCGGTAAGCAGCATTCCTCCATGGCCTCTGCTTCACTTCCTGCCTTCAGTTCCCTCCTTGATTTGGCTTACACTGTAAGCCAAATAAACCGCTTTCGCCCCAGGTTGCTTGTGGTTATAGTGTTTATTACAGCAATAGAAACTGAATGAGAAACCCTTCTTCATGTCCCTTGTCCTATCACAGCAGAGAGAAAAGTAATACGGGATATGTTGTAGAACACGGTCAGTTGAGCATACCGGCTTCCATCTTTGTCAGTTCAGCTAGGAAAAGTCTATCACTGTGAGGGCTGCTGGCACTTCCTCAGGAAGACAGGAGTGTGCAGGGTCATTGGACCCTCTCCTGAGTATTAAGCTATTCTTCCTAGTCATTTCTACTCAGATTTCACCCTAGTTGACCTTGGGGGGCCTTCAGGGGGAGCTAGAGTATACAGGCTGGGGAGGGTTAACTGAAGGGCTTCCATCTAAGTGGTATGGGGTGCTATCATCCATGCAGGATCAGATCTCTCAGTGTGGCTGCTTTAGGATCACCCGTGCTCCAGCTCCCAACCCTTTTACCATGCTCTATAAGGCCAATAAACTCATTGTTTCTCCAGGGTAAACTTTGGAGGGATAGAATTTTGATTAGTCGTTGAGACTTCAATAGGCCAGGCGACATTGCTTAGTGTCTACAGTGGGATATAATTGGCCTTACCAATAAAGCCAGTCCTTAAATAACAAGGCTGATCCAGGAGGGCTTGCTCTTATGACTAACACCTTTGGAAGCCCTGCAGTTTATTATTGCTCCAATGGTTTGAGCTTTCCTGGGACCAGGCTGTCCTCACAGGGCCAAGGATGTGCTGCTGGCTGGAATGCTAGCTTCTTCTGTTAGCTGCATGTACTAACAGTTCACTGCTGGGCACAGCTCTGGGCTCTTCAGCTACATCTGGACCAGTAAGCAGACCTACCAGGTGGAGGTCCAGCATGGTCTACAGATAAGCCCAGAGACATGAAATTACCATGATAGATACCACCAATCCATTGCCAAGCTTGTTCCCACTGACAGGAGCTGGTTTCAGTTCTGGAATCAGCCATCGCCGCACCTAGGCAAAACAGATTGCCCTGGCTGTCCTGGTTGAGGGTCCACACATTTCTGACTATGCGTGATCACAGAGAGGGCAGCAGGGCTGCCTGTGCTGGCCTTTGTCTCCTGAGGACAAGCTGTGGAATGTGAGCCCTGGGCAGGGGCCAGAGGATCGCCTGTGAAGGAGAGGAGGTCCTGGCTGGGCATCTGGACACCAGACGTGAGAGGCTGAGCTCATCCAGGGGCCAGGCCAAGCTTTCCCCTAGGATGCTGGAACCAACTTGAACCTGGGGGCTGGGGTAAGGTCAGGCTGAGGTTTGATTTGTCTAGAGAAGCCCAGAGGATGATCAGTGGTCCACAGATGCAATGTCCTACTGGGCAGAATGTCCTCCTGCCCTGGCTGGTCCTGGGTTCTTGCCTGCTGTGGGCAAAAGAGAATTTGGAATCCTTGGGCATTACTGTACTGGTGGATTCTGAGTTTTAAAAGACAAACAGTTGTTAAAACTGCACAGATGGAAAGTTAGCCAGGGGAATGTGACAGAGTGGTGTGAACATTCATGGAAAGGTACAGAAAGAAATAAAAGAAAGATTGCAGGAATTTCTCACTTAGCCTCAGAACTTTTGCAGCCCTTAGTAAACTACAATGGCTGGGAAAAGAGGTCCTTGGATTTCAGACAAAAGTGCTCCTGTGCTTCTGATGGGAGTGAGGCCTAAGCAGAACAGCCACTGTTCAACGCCCCAGAGCTGGCTCTGCTGGGCCTGTGACTCCAAGTAAGTGGTTCTCAACCTTCCTAGTGCACTCACTCTTTCGTACAGTTCCTCATGTTGTGGTGACCCCAACCATAAACTGATTTATATTGCTACTTCATAGCTGTAATTTTGCTACTGTTATGAATCATAATGTAAATAGCTGTGCTTTCTGATGGTCTTAGATGACCCTTGTGATAGGGTTGTTAGATCCCTCAAAGGGTCCAGACCCACAGGTTGAGAACTGCTGTCCTAAGCAGTTCTTGTGGAACCCTCCCTCTCTTATCAGTGATCCTCCCTCAAGGAGCTTCCAGGGTCATGGGGTCAAGTTCAAGTCATGCGAGCACAATCGGGGGCCATTGAGAACCTTTGTGGGGATTTCTTGCTCCATTTAGGAGCAAGGTGGTTGAGTCCAGCTCTGCAGGGGTTTTACTGACCCATCTGAAAGGTGGTGATTTCACCTTAACAGCACTGGAGCAGGGTTGAGGTTCCAGGACCTACGGGGGGACTCGGTAGGTAGGAAACAGCATGACTAACCCAGAACATGATCTCAGGCAGCTGCAGTCACCCCTTTATGTAGTTGGGAAGATGACACCCCAGGGGGCAGTGATTCCCAATGAGTTTGCAGGGGTTCACTCTGTGTTCCTGGGCTAGATGTGCCACAGAGAAGATGACTTCCACCAGACATGAGGGCATCTCAGAGCTAGAGCTGGGGAGGGGGTTCTCACAGATGCTGCTGGACTGTGAAAGGCCAGGGAGAGCTCGCCAGCAGAGTTGGGTGTGGAGCCAATAGCCTGTCCAACTCTCAGACCACGTCAGCCCAGGCTGTGGACTTCAGCCCAGATGGCCTGGCCATCTCTATATGTTATCCCTCTGTGAAGATATGTTTCTGCAAGAAAACAGATTTATACAAGAATGCTGGGCTCTGAGATCCCCCTGGGGGTGGAATGTTCTAGCAGAACAGGAAGTAAGTGGGGGCTGGGCTGCGTTCCTCAGGCATCACACCAAGATTAGGAGGTCCCCGCCCGCCCGCCAGTGGATGGGTGGAAGAGTCACTTGGCTGACAGATGTGTACTGAGGCCTGAGAGGGGCTGTGTGTGGTAGTACTAAGTGTGTCAAAGGATCATCTCATTTCTTTCCTTGTCTCAAGCTTAGCTACCTTTGGGCTGTCACACTGGCACATGCTGCCATAGACAATTGATTCTGTTACCCGTTTTCTGTCTTTCCTGGGGTTTAGTTTCTTCCTATAGATTTGCTGGGTGATAGTAACATAGATCTTTTCATAGACTCTTTTTTGTTATTGTTTTGTGACAGGGTTTCTTGAAGCTCAGGCTGATGGAGGATGATCTTTAGCTGATCCTCCCGACTCTAACTCTCTCCCTGAGAGCTGGAATCATGAGTATGCCCCACCATGCCTGGCTATTTACTTATTTATTTGCTCACAGACTTTCTATCGTAGGAAGGTTTTGTGTATGTGTATATTTGCATACATGTGTGTTGTGTGTGTTGTATGTATATGCATGCGTCCATGTATGTTATATGAATGTGAATATGTATATGTGGTACCTCTGTGAGCACACAGGTTAGTGGCTGGCATCAGGGCATTTCTCTATGGTGTCCCACCTTTTTTTTAAGACAAGGTCTCTCACTGAACCTGCAGCCCCATTTTAACTACATTCGATGGCCAGAAATACACTTGTCTCTCAACCACCCCTTTCCTGACTGAAGCCACATCTGGATTTTAGGCGAGTGCTAGGGATCCAAACTCTCATACTTGCTCAGGAAGCACATTACACACTGAACTGTCACCTTAGCTGGCTTTCTAGATAATAATTATGTTTCTTACTTGTATGCTACATCTTCCATGAGGAGATTAGAGGACAGTTCTTTCCACCACATGGGTCCAGGAACTGAGCTCATGTCATCTGACTTGGTGGCAAGCATTCTTACCCATTGAGTCTCTCTGCTTTTTTATTCGTCCATATCTATGGGATATGGTGTGAATTTGGAGGTAGTCTGCACTGGCTTTACAATGATCCTCTTGTCAACACTTACTGTGTGGTAGAATTACAAGTTTACTCCACCATGCCTGGCCACAGTGTGACATTTTAATAACATGTAGAATTTGTCAAGGTGGCTAATATATTCAGTCATTTATTAGATTTATTTTATGTATTAGTTATGCATATGTATGTGAGGGCTGTTCATGGCTGCCAACACATCTGGGAATGAGGAACATCAGTTGAAGAATTGCCACCATTACATTGGCTTGTGAGAACTATGTGGGACATTTTCTTGACTGAGAGTTGATATAAAAGGGCTGAACCAGCTGTGGGACATGCCACCCCTAGGCAGGTGGATCTCAGCTATTTAAGAAAGTGTAAGCAAGCCAGGAGAAAGCCAGGAAGCCTGGTTCTGTTGTTGGTTTCTGGCTCGGTGCCTGCCTTGAGTCTTAGCTGACTTCCCTCAGTGATGGACTAGCATGGAGGCATACATTGAACTAAGCCCTTTCTCCTTATGTAGGTTTAGTCATGGTGTTTATTGAATCAACAGAAACCTAACTTGAACAGAAACTGGTGCTAGAGGTGGAGTGTTGCTGTGGCATCATTGGTTTTGTTGTTGTTGTTGTTGTTGTTGTTGTTGTTGTGTTTTCTGAATAGTGGAAGCATTTAGAAATTTGAGCTGGAAAAGCTGCTGAGTGCTCAGAGCTTAATGCATTGTTATATGGGAGTTTAGAAGAAAATGTAGAAAAAATTCAGCTGATGTAGGCTTGAGTTACAAAATTTCAGAAGGAAGTTTAAGAATCCCTCAGAAAATCTCTAGTGCTGTTCCTGTGATATATTTGAATTAAGAATCTGCTGCTGTGGGTGAGAAGAGGCTGCATCTGGGGTTACCATGGAAGCACCACCACCAAAGTCAAACTCGCTTTCTTGGGACAGTTGATGAAAGTCGGATGGGCATGCAAAATCAACTGAGATTAACCAGAGGCCACTATCACTGAGGCATCTGGGTCAGTGCACAGAAGCTGTGGTCCAGAGGTGCCCAGGCTGCACACCAGGATGGCAGCTGAACTTTGCAGCATGGAAGGATGTCCCACATAGTGCTGCTTTGAAGGTATAAAACGGTCATAGAGAGAAGTTAAGGATTGGCATCATGTGTCAGGGTCAGTCTCCAGGCAGGCAGGCAGTTGGTAAAGATGAAGCCTCGATTTTAGTAGAGATAACAGGATTAAAGAGGTCATGGAGAGAAGCCGAAGTTCAGCCCTGTGTCTCTGTGTGAGTGTATGAACATGAGTGTGGGTACCTGAGGAGACCAGAGACATTGGTCTCTGAAGGCAGAGTTACAGATGGTTGTGAGCCCCCATCATTGGTGCTGAGGGTAGAGGTTATACCTGAGGTTCTTTGCAAGGGCAGTGCATGTTCTTTATGGGTGAAGTGTCTTTCCAGTTGCAGCAGTATATATGCATGTATACGTATATATTCGTATTTATCATGTATACAGCAGTATGTATTGAGAAATTGTATTCACTATCTTAATATCATATCCAAAGTATCATGGTAGTGAATTTTTTTGTGTTGAGTCATTTAAAATGTCTGGTGTCCATTTTGGCACGTGTAGCTATTTGAGACCAGGGATGGATACTCTGCCAGCACACTGGCAATTGTTTATTTTGCCATCTATACTCTTTAGCCACCATTTCTGCCCTGACTCTTCATTCCTAGATTCTTGGAGACACTAATGTAACCCCCATTACCCTGTGACCACTTGAAGTAACAGAAATAGTCTGGGTGTGATATCTCACACTTATAATCTCAGCACTGGGCAGGTGGCAGCAGAAAATCAGAAGCTCAAAGTTATCCTTGTCTACATAGCAAGTTCAAGGCCAGCCTGAGCTATGTGGGATTCTGTTTTGAAAATAATTTTAAAAATAAACAAGCCAGGTGTTGGTGGCACATGCCTGAGGTCAGCCTGGTTTACAGTGTGAGTTCCAGTACAGCCAGGGCTGCTACATAGAAAAACCTTGTCTTGAAAAAACAAAGGAAAATAAATAAATACACAAGTAAACTATATATGTGTGTATGTGTGTCTATATATGTGCATACATATATATATATATATGGAGAGAGAGATAGAGAGAGAGAGAGAGAGAGAGAGAGAGAGAGAGAGAGAGAGAGAGAGAAAGGAGCAGAAAGATGAGGAGCAGGAGGAGAAGGAGGAGGAAGAGGAGCAGGAGGAAGAAGAGGAGGAGGAGCAGAAGCAGAAGAAGCCTGATGGCTCTAATATGCTTCTTAGATACAAGAGGAGTCATGCTTGAGATAGTTGACATACTGCTGTGCCCTTGAACTGTGAGGATGGTTAAAATCACATTGAAACAGCTTGGACACCCACTGGGCTGCTGACACTGAGTGGATTGAGCACGCCTGGCAAGAAGCAGAGTTTTGGAAGCCCCTCCCCATCAAGAGGGATGGACAGGCAGAGCCCTGCTCACCTACTCTGGAGATGACGCTCATGAGCACCAGGAGATGAGGGCCGCAGCTCCAAGCAGTTTGGCTGGTGCCCATCAGAGGATGGCACAGCCATGGCATGAAGTGCTGTGCTATAAAACAAAGCAACTACAACAGAACAAACCCACAAAGCCACACACACCCAAACAGTAAACGGAGCTCAGGGGCAGCACACACAAACCCGAACACTTAACTTTGAGAATGAGAGAGCAGGCATCAAAGAAGCCTGACCTCCTAAGTGCATTTATCCACCACCGTTCAAACACAGACAAACCAGCTATGTGGTTAGGGCTGTGTAATTAGACAGAACAACTCAACAGAAAAAGACGGAGCCAATTACCAGGGCACCCAGCCTGTGTTCAGAGACTATGGTGGGCTGCTGGGTCAGTGGCCTGGTGTGTGTGTGTGTGTGTGTGTGTACACACACACACCCCAAAGTCAGAGAACAACTTCCAGGAGTCAGTTCCCCACTCCTGCCTTGTGGCTTCTAGATGCTGAATTCAGGTTGTCGGTTTTAGTACGAAGTGAGCTATCTCACTGGCCTGATTGTGTCTTTTGATCCAAGAGTTAGGTTCATTGATAGTTGCTCTAGAATAATACACATACTTTTTGAATGTATGTGTGTGTGTGGACATGAGTGCACACCTGTGTATGTATGTGTACATGTGTATATGGAGGCCAGAGGACAATATTCAATATCATTTCTCAAGCAATTCTCCTATTTATTACTTGTTTGTTTCTTTCTTTATTTAATAACACAGGATCTCTTCCTGAAGCTCCCTCATTAACCAGGCTGGTTGGTCCAGGATGGCTCTCTCCAGCATCTCCCCCCTGTGCCCGAGGCACTGGGATTACAGGTGGATACCCCATGCCTGCCTTTTCTGTGGCTGCTGGGGGCTAAACTCAGGACTTCATGCGTGCTTGGCAAGTGTCTTAGGGGTTGAGCTGTTTCCTTCAGGGCTGTTACTCTCACAGACGATGGGATCAGGGAAGCTAGGGTATGAGTAAGCTTCTCCCTGATTCTCCATGGACCTACAGATAGACAGCAGCTACAGGTAACCCAAGCCCATCATCAGTTCTGCCTGAGCATTGTACAGACAGAGTTGTGGTCCTGCATCTTTACCTGTGATCTGGGAGGCCAATATCTTCCTCTGTTTCCTGCCTCAGCAACCTTCTACTGTGGTGATGCTGTCTGCTCAGTCAGCATGTGTTAATCACTCACAGGGTACAGGTTCCAGCTGAATGTCAGAGGTACCTGTGAGTACCCACTGTGTGGAGGCCTTCAGCAAGGTATTGGAGGTCACCATGGAGTTAGAGGCATCAAGGCAGAGGGATGGGATCTGCTGCTCCAGTTGCCCACAAATGAGGGAGAGTATCTGGCTCAGAGGAAACCGGGCAGGCCAGGGGAAGTGTGGAGGTGACAATGTTGCTGTGAGGTGACTCAGCTTTGTCTTCCCCAGTGTATACTAGACCATACCTGGGTCTGGTGCAAACTGGCCTTTCCCAGACTCCGTTTCCTCATGACAGTAGGTGCAAAACACTTGTTCTTGTGATATTGGATGGACCAAAGTACTCTGGGAGGCTCTGATGACTCAAAGACTCTTCCGTGGGGATCTGTCTGAGGTCCCCTCCTTCAGCCACTCTGAGAGCATCTCTAACTCTGTGGTGGACCTTTAATTTTATTTCTTTTCCAGTCCCTGTCAGTTCCCACACAGAAGGCCTTCTAAGGGCATCTGGAACATGCAAGGCAGGTACAGAAGAGCTGCTGCTCCTGTTGGAAGCCTTCAGCTGTTGTTATTGTTGGTGTCTCTTTCAACACACACATGCCCCGGCCTCAACAATCCCACTCACAGCCTGCCCAGACTCACTCATTGAGGGGGACACAGTGCTCTTCTGGAATCTGGCCAAGACTGGTCTACTCTGGTCTTCTCATCTACCCCCTCTAACAAATTTTCTTGGACCACCAGGCTCCAAATTATGACACAGAAGCTTACTATTAATCATGAATGCTTAGCCTTAGCGTAGGGTTGTTTCTAACTAGTTTTTATGATAAAAAATTAAATTAACCCGTTTCTATTAATCTATGTGCTGCCCTAAGGTTCATGTGCCTCATCTATGTCCTGACCATCCTGCTTATCTGCTTTCTCCTGGCTGACTGGCCCCTGACTAGGTGGTCTTGGGTGGATGGCTGGCTCTTCTTTTTTTTTTTTTTCCCTCCCCACTAGACCCGCCTATCCCTCCTCTGACTAGTTATTGGCCATTCAGCTTTTTATTAGACCAATCAAGTGCTTTAGGCAGACAAGGGAAAACAGCAACACATCTTTACATAGTTAAACACATATTTTATTTCACAATAATTCTCCATAGTTGATGAGTACAATCTGCAGGGAACCTCTGATGGATGTCCATCACAGTCCCACAAATCAACTCTGATCATCCAATCATCCTGGCTAGCAGAGTGCATCTGGGCTAGAGAGCCACAAATTGAGGCAGACAGGTCATTGGTCTCTGCAGGGATTTCTGAGCGGTAAGACAGACTCACAGATAACTACAAAATCATGTGATAGCCACAAGCCAGGCAACCAGAGTGATGGTGGAAGGTCTTGTCTAGAGGGAAAGCCAGTGTAGAGCAGGGACTGGGCTGAAGGGGTGTGGGGAGGGGCGGTAAGAGTGGGCTGGCTTCATGTGCATGCTGGGAAAAGAGGAGGAGGAGGTCCTAATTCCATGTCCCAGCGTGACTGACACAAAAATGCTGGACTATGCTTACTGGATTCCAGTCCAGTGGACTTGCACTCAGTGGATATTTCTAAGGAGTGGTCACGCTATTGGATGTTTGCTGTAAGCCCTCTAGTCTGTATTCAGAGACTATGTTATCTTCTACATGTAGCTACATGTGATGGGAAAGGAGATTCTGGCCATTGAGAGCAGGGAGGGTGTCTGCACATGTTCACTGCTGGGACCAGCTCAGAATAAGGCATGGAGCTGAAGCTAAGCACAGGTGTGTTGGGTGTAGAACAGTGATACCACTGATGCTCCAGGAAGTGCCAGCTTACAGTCAGAATTTGCTTTTGGAAGCTTAGAGAAAGGCAGTGTTTATCCCAAGGTGTGATATGGTTTCTGGCTCTCAGAAGCAGTGGGGGTGATAACTGAACAAGATGAAATCTTATAGAGCATCCAGACCAGTGGAATCAGACACAGTGCTTAATACATACATTAAAAATATATGGGAGTAAATTTCAGAACCTACTAAATTAGTAAAATAGGAAAGTGAAGATTAGAAATGAAACATGTGCTTCCTAACCCTTCATGGAGGATCACCACAGTGGCAGTGTGCTGCAGAACTAGATAATCAGAAAAAAGGACTAAAGAAAACATTCAGGATTCATGGTAAGCAAAAGGATAGAAAATATAAAAAATAATGTGAAGCTACAAGGAGATAGTTCAAGGTTAAGAGTGCTTGCTGTGAATGCACAAAGATGTGAGTTCGAATCCCTAGCACTCATGTAAGAAGCTGGACGTGTACACCACTGCAACACCAGAGCTAGGCGGGTGGAGACTGAAGCTGGGTCTTGGCAGCTGCCTGCTGACCTCCTGGGTTAGTGAGAGACTCTGTCAAGGAATACAGTGGACAGCAGAGCAGGACCTGATGCCCTCCTCCGGCCTCTATGTGTGCACTTGTGCCTCTCTCTCTCTCTCTCTCTCTCTCTCTCTCTCTCTCACACACACACACACACACACACCAGTAGCATGTAGACTACATTGTGATACAGCTTGGGATTGTAGCCCCAGGATGTGCATGGAGACAGAATGAGATGGAAATGCTATTGGATGAGAATTTCCCTGACTTCAAAGGCAAAACATCCACAGATCTATTGTCTAAAGCAAAATAAATTCAAAGGACATCATGTCTTATAAGAGTGAGGTAAGTCTTCTGAAATTCAAAGACTAAGGAAAATGTCTTTATTTAGGATCAGCCAAAGGAAAACAGCCCGCAACAGGTAGCTGATCTCTCAACAGAGACAGCCTCAGTGGAGGAGAGCCTCACATAATTGCAGGAATTCCAATTGGTCTTACTAAAAACCTAGAGCCAGATATTGGGAAAAGCTGAAAAATCAGAGAAACAGAGGAACAAGCCACAGCCACTTCTCACCTAGTCAACTCCTCAGACCGAAAGGGAAAGATCCTGTCTCTATGATTCCTCAGACTGAATGCCTCTGAGTCCTCAGCTGAAAGGGAAGGGGAACTCTGTCTCCTCCTGCCTTATATTCCTTTCTCTGCACAGCCATTTTACTACCTGCTTCAAACTTCCTAGTGCTGGGATTAAAGGCCTGTGTGTTTCCCAAGTACTGGGAGCAGAGGCTTGGGATCCCAAGTGCTAGGACTGAAGGTGTGTGCCACCACTTCCTGACCACTGTGGCTAACTCTGTGGCTGGCTCTGTCCTCTGGTCTTCAGGTGAACTTTTATTTCTTTAGAGCCTACACAATGTATCATCATATCATGGGGCTGAAAGAAAGGCCAGCTGCAAAGGAATGTAAACCCAGGACAGAGTCCCAGCAATGATTATGATATTTTTAGGCCATTAGAGCCCAAGAGAATTTATAATCCAATTAACACTAACTGAAATACATTGTTGTGAAAACATCTGAAAGAGAAATGTCAACAACATCTACCTCCTCCTCACAAGGCTCCACAGAAGAGCAAAACCTGAGTCCACCAGTGTTCATCTCAGGGAGTCAGTGAGTTTACCAGGCTTGCTTAGAACATGAGTGAGCCCAGAGAAACACTGGAAAGTCTTCACCCAGCATAGATGATGGCTATGAAAACAAAACAAAACACTATAACTTATCAAAAGAGAATCACGGAGCAAGGGAAATTTAATATAATTTATAAAGAAATTGAAGTTTTAATTTAAAAAAGCTTTAGGTCTGGTAGCTTGATTATGCAACTCCTCTAAATATTTATTGAAAGTGCTGATAAATTTTGAATTCTTTGAGAGAATAGAAAGAATGTCTCTGTCTCTGTTTACTAAGCCACCATTCACTTGACACAAAATCTGACAAGAATTTTACACACATACACAAAGCTTAAGTTGCTCTGTCTCATAGACATAGTTATAAAGAATCCAACCAAAATATTGGCAGATTTAATTTGGTGAAATAATAAAAGGTGTGCTAAACAGGATTATTTTAGGGTTTAAGAAAGCCAAGCAATGACATGTGCTACATTACCAGGATCAAGCAGGACAGAGATATTAAAGGGAACATTGTTAGTCTAGAAAGGGAATTTGCAAAACTCCAGTGGTAGCAAATATCCACTACTATTGTGAAATACCAGAATCTACAACCATCCTGAAAAATACTAAAATCTACAGCCATTGTGAACTACTAGAATCTGCAATCATCTTAAACTACTAGAATCTACAATCATTGTGAAATATTAGAATTGCCTTCTGAGAAGGGAGCAAGGATGTTACCACAGTAACGTACCTGCAGCTTCTGGAGAGAATGGACAGGTGCCAGCATCTGAAGAAAGGAGAGCATTGCACAGTATAGTGTGCATTTAGAAGTCAGAGGATGGTTCTGTGAATTAGAAGCGAATCTGCTAGCTTTGGAGGTGTATGCCAGTCAGATATGCTAAGAGATTCACAAGCTGAAGGCTAGCCTCAGTTACACATTTTAGGATCCAGCAGTTAAGAGTTCTGTTGCTTCTGCAGAGGACCTGAGTTCTTTTCCCAGAACCCATGTGGTGGCTCACAACCATCTGTAACTGTAGTTCCGGGGGATCCAATGCCTTCTTCTGGACTCTACAGCATGGCACATCTGTGGTATTCATATATACATGCAGATAAAGCACTTATATACACGAAGTAAAATAAGTAAATCTAATTAAAAACAATCGAATCTATTTAGGGTATGACTATAATGTCAAGTTAAAAAAATAATCGCATGATGCTGGAGAGATACTTGATGGCTGTTCTTCTACAGGACCCCAGTTCATTCCCAGCATCCTCAGGACCCCAGTTCCTTCCCAGCATCCACAGGACCCCAGCTCCTTCCCAGCATCCTCAGGACCCCAGTTCCTTCCCAGCATCCACAGGACCCCAGTTCCTTCCCAGCATCCACAGGACCCCAGCTCATTCCCAGCATCCTCAGGACCCCAGTTCCTTCCCAGCATCCACAGGACCCCAGCTCATTCCCAGCATCCTCAGGACCTCAGTTCATTCCCAGCATCCTCAGGACCCCAATTCCTTCCCAGCATCCACAGGACCCCAGCTCATTCCCAGCACTCACTTGGCAGCTCACAACTCTCTGTAGCTCCTGTTTCAGGAGGATCTAATGCCTTCTTCCTGCCTCTATGGATCCAGCACACATGTGGTGCATGAATATGCATCCCAGACAAAACATATATACAAATAAAATAAATTTATCAAAAAGAAAAAGAGAGAGAGAAAGGAAGGAAGAGGTGAAGGGAGAGGGGGAAAGTGCACGGATGAAAGGGCACGCCCATGCATCATGTGTCTGATGAAGACTCAGTTATAGCAAACCACGGCTCACTGCTTGCTTTATCTTCTCAAAGGACTGAAGCCAGATCCCAGCAGAATTGATCAGCTGCTTCTAAAGTTTCAATGCAAGTGCACAGGGGCAGGAATAGTCTAAAAATATGAAAGAAGATACAAACGGCAAAATGTGTACTTCTGTCTATGGAAACACTGAAGAACAGCAAGAGAGTAAAACGTTTCCTCAGAACTGGCCAAGAGGACAGAGCACATTTGGCCCCTGGTCTGTGACAAGTAGACTCTGGTGAGTTGATTATATAAATGATGTTTGGTCACTTGGGTGGTCATGTGGGAAGGGATGGCGAGAAAAAAAGAAATCTTGACTCCGAGAATAGCTAAGTGCAGCATAAATACAAACTCCTTCTAGTGTGCAGTGTGAGCATGGTGATGAAGTTAGGGGGCATGCGTGTCCTCCCCAGGACACAGACAACATTGTCAGAGAGCAAAAGGCTGATACGCCATATTGCATTATAACTGGAAAATACAGTTCATCGAAAGGCCCACTGAGAACAAATCTGAGTCTCCCTCGTGGAAGGGAACATGAATAAAAGGTGTATTCCTGACAGGACTTGAATCCAGAGCACTGATGAAATGTCTGGTAAACTGCAAATCATTCACACCTTCACTGGAAAGAGGGTACTAGAGCAAGAGTCCCAGGGACGAACATATTTAACACTGAGTGTCAATTTGAGAGCTTCTAGAAACACTGAGAAGACAAGGCTCCGACCCTGTGGGGAGGCGTTTTCAAGATTAAATTAACTGAAGTGGGGAGATTAAGTTAACTGTGGGCAGCGCTATTCAAACACATGGACCCTGAACACAAGGGCAAGGAAGGCTTTATCTCTCTGCTTCCTGCGTTCGGATGGAATGTGAGTGGTCAGCTTCCTGCCTCTGATCGGCTCTATCCTTCTGAAACTGTAAGGCAAAAGAAACCCCTCTTTTATGATCTGCTTTTGGTCATTGTATTTCATCGGAACAACAGAAACAGTAACTAACGAGCAGTGGTTACACAGATTGTGAATGGACTAACTGCCGTGGGATAGTTCACTTAAAACAGATCGTTTATGAGATCGAACTTCACCTCAATAAACATTTTAAACCAAATGAAACGAGCCACAGTGACACAATGGCCAACATGGTTCAAATTAAAAATGACTGGCAAACCCGAAGTTGAAGGGAATGTGAGCGGCTGACTCCCTCCCTGTGGGGATGGCAGGAAGACAATGTCTGCAACTCCTTTAGCTCAAGCTGAGAGTACACAAACTCTGTGATGTTGCAACTCGGCTCCTTGAGGGCTCGGGAGGGGAGGGGATAGAGGGTCCTTCCACACAGACTGGGGCTGCAGAGGAAAGACACGAGGAATGGGTGTTCCCAGCTCGTGGGTGATGTGGCAGGTGGAGCTGGAATTGTGCTGAGGAATGAGAATGACGAGGGTAGGACCCATCACCTGTGTCTGTCACCAGGATATGACCAGGGAGGGTGTCAGTGGTAGTAGGGAAGGTTTTGCTGAGCCATTGGGAGTAAGTCTCAAGGAGGATGAGGGTCTGCAGATGGGGAGGAATCCTCAGAGCTACTAGGGAACCAAAAAGCTGCATGACAAGGCTGAGGGAAACAAACCCGTGCAGGGCAAAGTGTCATCTGCCTGTGTCAGTCACATTTGCCATATTCTGTTGTCTGTGATGATTTGACATTCCAAGAGTACTGACACCCCGAGAAGCTGAATCTGAAGGCAGCCAACAGCTTGCCTGTTAACACACCTCAGATGTATACCAACCATCATGGTTCCACAGCTCACTTACCTTTCCCATAGAACAACCGCACTCTGACATATTCTGGGACACTGCTCCCTAGAACTATCAGCCACAGAGAAGCTTGGTCAAACTCACCTCAGCTACCTCTCATGAACCTTCCTGCCAAAGGCGGAATGAAGGACCTTGCATGCCTCCCATCCCCTCTGCTGCATCCTGAAGGTCCCAGAACCTTCTGGAGTGTGGTCTTGTGCAAATCCTTCCCTTGGAGCTGTGACAATAAATTCTTCTGTAGAAGGTATCCTCTGTGTCACTGGTCGCCTCCATGAACCAAATCTCAATACCATGAGATTCTGCCCAGGACTCCCCTACTTAATACCATTGGTCCTCACTGAGGCACAGTCCACAGCTCCTAGCAAGGCAAGGACCTTTATAAACAGATATTCTCCTCACAAGCATTGTGGGCAGCCTGCCTTGGACCTGTCCAACACTGTGCAGGAGGACCTCAGGCCTAGAACCAATGGGCTACTTTTTGAATTTTTTTTTTTTTTTTTTTTTTTTTTTTTTTTTTTTTTTTTTTTTTTTTTTTTTTTTTTTTTTTTTTTTTTTTTTTTTTTTTTTTTTTTTTTTTTTTTTTTTTTTGGACAAGGAATAAAGGGATCTGTGAAAAGTAGCAGTGTCCAGTCTGGTGTCTTCTGGTATGAAATAGCCAGAGAAAATGGTCAGAATATCAGTTAGTTCCAGGGATATCAAGCTATAAGGGACATGTGTAAATTTTCTGACATTCCAGATCTTCTATCACCTCAACCCACATTCATCAGATCATAGCAATATAGGATAACCCTTGGCAGCCACTGACTTAACAAGAGGCAACAAAATGCCGTGCCATGACCCCTTGATCGCGGGCTGCCCTTTGCCATGAAACAATCCACAGTCTGAAGCAGGCTATTTTTGTCTGCTCCTCGGGGCAGACCCAGCAAGATGCCTTGCTGGCAGGAAGCCTCCGCTGTTGTCGGCTGCTCCAATGGAGTTGGGTTCTTAGAGCAACACAGAGCTTTCTTCATCTCCTGTGTTCGCTGACTCAAACAGGCCTTTGCCTTTGTGACAGGCCCTGCCTTCCCTGGTCTGTTTCCCTGGTCATGGGGAGGGACCTGAGCCTCCTCCCGCTGCTGCTGTGGCCATGTGTGCAGTGACAGCCTCATCTGTTCTGACTCACCCTGCAAACATCCTCTGGGGCAGCTTCTACCCCTCCCAGCCTGGGCCCCAGTTTCCCAGGCTTGGGCTTTGCTTGTGCAATGCCTGGGCTTGGGCTCAGGGCTCTGGTGTGGAGGCCAGACACCCCAAGCAGACAGTGGTGTGACAGACCTAGAGGGTCCACACTGAGCCAGCTGACCAGAGGGGCTCTGTAAGTCCCTCTGAAGCTTGTCCTGGGTCACCACTGCAGCCAGCTGCAGCCCATGACCCTTCTGAGAGCATTGGCTACTCTCTGGCTGCCCTTAGGATCGGGGCAGATGCCTGGTTGGCTAGGGAAGCTGTGTCCAGCCCTCCTCCAGGCCTCGTAAGACAACTCCTGAAGGAACTGAGCAGCCAGATGTTGGGATGGAGATCTCCCATAGAAGAGGACAGAGAAGGAAGAGGGCAGAGAAGCCTGTTGCCATCACTTCCTACAGCCTCACAGCATGCTCCCCCATCCATCTTCCTCCTTCTGAGGCAATCCTTTTTCCTCTCTGAGTTCCCTCTGAATCTTGTCGACAATCTGTGGCCATCTTGGTGCTCCATTGAGATTCATCTGGGCTCTGACTAGAGAGAACTAGAGCCTTGTGTGTGTCATTCCCCACTCATGCCTCAGTTTCTCCATCTTCAGGCTCACTTGGGGGGTCTTTGCTGGAACTGAGCTCATTTTGAAATGTTGGGGAGCCCAAGATTTGATGATGGCTATAGAATCTGCCACCCTTTCCTTCCCAAGAAGGGACCAGCTTCTCTGATAGCAGCTGGTGTGCTTGGAGCGCAGTCCTAGCCTGTCCTTTCTCACCCCTCCCTGGGAGGCCTGCTCTACAGGTGTCTTCCATTTCTCTGCCCTCTCCCAATTCGGGGGGAGGAAACTCAAGCTCTTCTCTCTCCAAACCTGCTCTTATCATGTGAAATCACAGCAACAAATGCTCCTCCAATCCTTCCTCAGCTGTGGCCCCGGCTCTTACACTGCCTTCTGGTGGACAAGCAGATCAGTCTTCCCTATGGCTTTGAGGTGAAGAGCAGCTAGGCTAGTGAGATTTGTATTTGGGACAAAGGCAATCATCAGCCCTCACACTGGACCAGGACCATGTATGTACCCTGTGTCCCGCCACCCCCCTCTGCCCCAGAATTGGAAGGACAGCATGCTGGCACAGTGACTCTTTGCTCTGGCAGGTCTTCACAGGGCAGGCACAGAAGGAAAGTGCAGCAAACACAAGGCCCTGGAATTGGTGAGGTGACTCTGTCTATGGCTCCCAGCCTGGTGATTCCACAGTCTGTGATTGTCATTAGCCTGCTGGTTTCCAACCAAGGGACACAGCCAGCTTGTTTACTGGCTTTCTGGATGGAGCAGACTGAAGCCTCAATGACACACATTTTCCATGAGGAGGGGGGTCTTCAGCCTCTGAGAGGTGTCATTTCACAGGTCTAAGTGACAACCTTCAGCCTAGGGTGAGTCCCAAATAGCAAACTTTCTGATGAAGTTTCTCCAGAGAGAAGGTGGGGTCTGTTCTACAACATTCACAACACAGGCTTCTCCAGGATTTGCTGCTTCTGGGGCTCTAAGTCAGCTCGTGCTGTTGCTGGGGAGTGGGAGAGAGAAAAGGAGGGAGGGAGGGAGGGAGGGAGGGAGGGAGGGAGGCAGAAAAGAGATGCACTCACAGACCTAGTGGTGGTGGCTGAGGATACCATGTCCATCCCAGGGCTCATCACTGGAAATCACATTCTCCTGCCAGCTTCAATTTTGTCATTCCTGAACCATGTTGGGGATGGGGTGGGGGATTTGTGAATGGGATGAGCCTGCTTTGCCAGGCTATTGCCTTGTTGCCTTCTTCCTGTGTGTGTCTATCAACTGTCCTCTTAAACAGTCAGATAGGTCTTAGCTAATACCTAGCAAGAGCAGGAAGGTCGGGCCCACACATCATGGAGGGCCAAACAGGAGGAAGGTTCTTGCTCTTCTTCATCCAAATAGGCTGTGGACCCATCACCTTGTCATCCAGCTTTTCCTCAGATGTGGACACTGTCCCTGAGCTATCTGAAGTGACCATCATGTCATGATATACTTTAAGTCCCAGAGTAGACTAAGACTTGCTTGCCCCCATCCTCTGGACCTGACTAGCTTTTTCTTTTTCTTTCTTTCTTTTTTTTTTTTTTTATCAAGTTCACTATCAAAGATGAATGGATCTCCATGGAGGGTCAGCCTGGCCTCCCCTGGCTCTAATGCCTACACAGGACACCACAGCCCTACACCCTCTCTGCAAGCTATGTGGTCACACATTTTGTGTTGAGAGTACAGATCCAAATGCCTTTGATGTCACGGTGGCCTATGGATATTTGTTAGATATTTAATAAATTCTGAAATATTAGAGGCAGCACACAGTCAAATCCTAGGCAGACAGCTCAGGAAATTCTTGATCCTTGAATACAAGGATAAACAGCTGAGTCAATCACCACACCTTTGATCCAGCACAGGGAAAGCTGGGAGTGGTGACCAACACTCTTAATCCCATAACTCTAGAGACAAAACTTCTGTTTGTGTGAGTTCAAGGCTACATGCCTTTAATCCTAACCTGAATGGGATAAGGTATATAAGGGCTGCAGAAACCCAGCAGAAAGAGAAGTGACTGGTAGAAGCAACAGGCAGAAGCAACCAGGATCGAGGCTGAGGAAGTTGCAAGGTGAGAATTGACTGTGGTGTTTCCTCTCTCTGACATTTCAGCCTTCTCCTGATATCTGGCTCTGACTCTCATTTTATACAACCTGAATTTGTGTATCTACATCTTGTGCCCAACCTTGGGGCATGAATTCCTCCCCACCACAAAAAAACCCCAAAAAACCTGCTTACTGGCCAGAACATCACTGACCAGAGGAGTAATTATCGGCTGGTTAGGCTGATAGCCACCAGCTTTAGGTAGTCCTGGCCACACGTGTTTCCATTTCACTTTTATCTGGGTAAGTTTTTTCAGACAGTGGCCTCTTTCTCCTGGTGGGTTGTAGGTTCTTTCTCTTTCTGGACCCCTCCTTGGGCTGCTATCACACTAGGTAGCTGCCCCACTTCACAACTATTTGAATTGTCACTGACAACTAGATTGTTGAGTACAACAGATTATTTTTATAAAAGGGGGAAGTTTGTTTAAAGCAATGGAGGGTTTTTGGTCTTACTGTGATCTTTCTCTAGATGATTTGATATTGGAGCCAGGGAATGATGAAGTAGATGAGATTATCATCATCCTGTTTATTATGAATATTTTTTGTTTGACTTCTGTTTTATCATTGAAGAAGTCAATTAATGTAAATGCTAAAAAAGAAGTCTTTAAAAAGTCTATTAAAAAGGAACTCAAAGATATTCTAACACAAAAAGAGGAGTATAAAGAACAGACCTCAGCAAGGTCATCTAAACCTACAGAAGAACAGCCTAATGTTATCAGACAGCCAACATTAATATACCCAGTAACCATTAAAAGATCAAAAGAGGATAGAGGTGTAAGAGAAGTTAATTGGGCTCCGGTACATATGCTAGAACTAAAAAGTGTTACAGATGTGATTGTGACATATTGGATGCATTCACCATTTGTAAAACAAATGTTGAATTCATGGTCTTCTTGCAACCAGATCACCCCTAAGAACTGGTTAGATATGGTTACTGCTGTTTTGAAACCAGGGCCACTTTTACAGTGGAAAACATGGTGGAAAGAGGAGGCTAAAATAATAGAACAATGAAGCAGAGCCAAGGGCATAGAAATCTCCCAAGACCAACTTCTTGGGGAAGAAGAATATTCTGATGTTCAAAGGCAATCCCTATGCAATAAACACACTCTTGATTTATGCCACATGGCAGCACTAAATGCTTGGGATTGGATAGAAGAAGTAGGAAAGAAAACTAAATCATTCACAAAAATAATTCAAAGTCCAAAGGAAACTTTTACAGACCTTTTACAGAGATTATCTCAGCGGTAAATACATATGATTTACTGGATTTGGAAGCAAGGGGAATAATAATCAAATCCCTGGCTTTTGAGAACACAAATGCACAATGCAAAATAATAATAAGACCATTAAAAGCCAGGTCACCTTAGAAGACTGGATTTGTGAAACAATTAATGCAGATTCTTATGAAGGTGATGATAATTGGGTAGGAGAAGTCATTTCTAGAGGTATAAGAAAAAGGCAAAAAATGTTAAATGCTATAATTATGGAAGACAAGGTCATACACAAAGAAATTATAATCAAGGTGTTTCCAGAAACAGTGCCTTTGTAAGGAATAATCACAAGAGAATACCTCTCTTTCCTGGAGTATGCAAGAGGTGTGGAAAAGATAGACATTGGACTAATGAATGTTGATCAACAAGGGACAGACAAGGTAATGTTTTGCCTTCAGGAAACACCCTGAGGGAGCCTTTGAGAGCCTCCAAAACCTCCATATCAAATGCAGTTCAGGCTTTTCCTGTCATCTCAGAAGAGACCCCTTCCCAGAGTGATCAAAAACCATAATGCCTATTATAAAAAAAAATGTTCCTCTGAATAATAGAAAACCTATAGAAGAGAGAAAAAAAATCAGGAGAAACTACAAATCAAAACTGATAAAGATTAGAAAGAAAACCTCCCCAAATTTAGGTTTGGGGGAGGGTTTTGCTTTTATTTCCACAGGTGAAGAAAAGTTATGGGTACCATCAAAATTAATAAAGACTCAGTTTGAACCAGAGAAACTTCATGAAAATAAGAATTAATGGCTCATCAACCCATACTATAATTCTTTAAGTTGTAAGAAAAAACAAAGGGTTGGGATAGGTTTTTGTTTTTGTCTTTACAGAAAACCAGAAATAACCATCTTCAAGAAGTTAAAAGACCTTGGACATTTAGACATGTACAACAGAAAAATTCAGAAGCAAAAGAACATTGCATCTATTGGTACCAATATACTCTATGTGGTAAAATCTTTCTTCTTAAACTCTATCTTTAGTTACAAGATAAGTTGAAGTCCCAGTTAAATAATAAATTAAAGCTGGCTTTAGAGTTGAAGTGTGGCTCTCTCCTTCTCTAAACACAAGCATACTTGTTAAAGGAAAATGCAAATTTCTGTATCATATCAGAAGAGCCACCTGATATGGGACAGAAGAATGACAGTTCTATTGTTACTAATCCTATTCTGAATAAATATGTATGCATTTAGCTTTCTGTATATTGTGTTGGGTTTTAGTCTCTTATCAGTTTTCTGCAGTAATCCATGACAATGCCTAATTGTGACCTGGAAGTATCCAAAAGGAAGATGGGGCCCCACAATGAGGATATCACATGAACTATGACAAAGCCAGTAGGTTGACAAATACCAACCAAAGATCAGATTTGGACTATAAACTGTTCAGGACAATTTCAAGGTGGCTAGCTGAGATGAACCAGCTTCACAGACTACTCTAGCCAGAACCTGAGACAAGCTGTGCACTTTCCTGTTAGGCAGAGACTGGATAACGAATGATACAGCTACATATTTCAGGACTTGACAATCAATAACACTTTTCTTTTCTAGATTCCCCTAAAGATGCCATTCCCAACCCCCTCCCCCCCGAACAGAAAGTAAATTTAAGAACATGATGCCCACATTCCCAAGAGATGAGGTGGGTGGTTTTCATTTTTCCAGTGGGTCATGGATGATTGTCATTGTTTAGGGTAACTGGTTAAAAATTGTTATTGGTTATGGTTAGAAAAAAGCTAAACTAGAGAGATTAGCCTTGGGGTTTTTGTTTAAAAAAAGAAGAAAAGAAAAGAAAGGGATACAGATATGATAGGATATAAGAGTAGATTATTGAATCTACTTTAACAAAAAGAAATTACTAATCTTAAATATTTTACATTGGATTTGATTTTTTTGTATATTGTATATAAATTGTATATATTGATATAAGGTTGAGATTAATTTTGTCACTGTACATATATTTCTGTTCAAGGTATTATACTTATGCAGTTCATCTAACAATATAATACAAATTGCTAGTTCAGGAAAGTTATTACCAGCTAATTAGGATATAAATAAATGCAAGTTAGTAGTTAGACATTACAATCAAACTTACAGTCATATTAGTTATGTTTTCAAGATCAAATATATTTTAGACGGACAGGTCTTCAAGTACTTCAGAGATCCATAGAATATGGCATTTAAGAAATTTCAAAAACATAGGTTATTATTTTTTTGACAATGGGACATCTGCTCCTGGCAGCACCAATCCACTTCAGAGAAGATTATGGACATGAAGGAAACTCCTCCACATGAGTTGACCTTCTTTGTGACAAAAGTTAGCCACTGGGCAAGAATGTACTCTTACCTTGACTGCTGACAATATGATATTCAAAATGGACAAGCAGGACAAATACACAAAAGAATTGGTGAACCTTGCCAAGACAAGGTAGAAAGGACTTTGGGAATATCCTGCTGCTCAGAGAAGTCTGTCAGACATGCTATGCTTGTAGGCCAAAGATGAACGCTTCAACAACACAGAAGAATTTTGGATGACTGTTCAGGCAGCCAGCTGTTTTATTTCTTACATTTTTGGAAGTTGCTATTTGCTTAATATTATTTCCTTCTTGGGTCTCTGAGGAATTTGAAGAAGAGATAGTTAATAGTTATAGTTTTCTAGTGACAGTTTTAGAAAATAAACTCACTTAGAAGTTAAAGTGTAAAAGTTTAAGAGACATTGAAATATAGTTTTTTAGTTAGTAATACAAGTTAGATACAAAGTGGATTAGATACAATCCTTTGGACCCACTTACCAAAATAGGACCAATAGTGGAATACTTTCTTCAAATTTGTCAATTGTTAACAAACTGGACATTTCTCATACAATTATTGTTTGTATATTATTGTATGCAATTATTGGTCCTATTGTATATGTGTTTTCCTATGTTAGTTATAACTTTCTTTTTTATTTTTGACACAAAAGGAGATATGTGGGTATTTGTTAGATATTTAATAAATCCTGAAATATCAGAGGCAGCACACAGTCAAATCCTAGGCAGACAGCTCAGGAAATTCTTAATCCTTGAATACAAGGATAAACAGCTAAGAATCAATCACACACACCTTTAATCCAGCACAAAGAAAGCCAGGAGTGGTGACCTACACCCTTAATTCCATAATTCCAGAGACAGAACTGCTTCTGTTTCTTCAAGTTCAAGGCTACATGCCTTTAATCCTAACCTGGATAGGGTATATAAGGGCTGTAGAAACCAAGCAGAAAGAGAAGCGACAGGCAGAAGCAACCAGGAGTGAGGCTGAGGAAGCTACAAGGCAACTGGGTGAGAATTGACTGTGGTGCTTCCTCTCTCTGATATTTCAGCCTTCTCCTGATATTTGGCTCTGAGTCTCATACAACCTGAATTTGTGCATCTACATTGTCCTTGAGAACATGTGGGCAGATTCAATGCTTTTCCTTCTGGTCAGAACCATTCCCACTTAAAAAGCTGTGTCAATAGCCACCTCCCCCCACCCGGGAATACAGCCTCCAGTGGAAGAGTCTGTGGCCATCAGAGGGACCAGCAAGGCATCCCAAGCCATGAAACACACTGAGATAATGAATGTTTGGTATCCAGCATCCCTACCCTGTGCTAATGGATTAGACTCCTAGAGGAAGGGATGTGGCAGGTAGTTCAAAGTCAGGACATGATCAAGTCTGAGTTTAAAATTTCCAGCTTCTTAGGACTGGGAGTTCAGAGGACCTCGGTGGAGTGGTTGTCCGTCTCCAGAAAGACATATAAAAGCCTTTTTCTTCCTAACTCATGAGATGAAGGGTCAGGATCATTTACAAAGGAAGACAGGCCAATCTTACGGTTTCTACTAAATGCTCAGGACACTGGACTCTGCCATGATTTCAGTGCCTGCAGGCAAACTGCCCCTGGAAGCACTTTTCTGAAAAGTGTATTCTGGTGTGAGGAGGCCAGAAAAATGGCAGGACTCTGAGGTCTAGATGCTTCTAGATGAGAGAAGATGACCACAAATCAGTCCCTGTGAGTTTTTACAAATGATGATTCAGAAGTGAACCTGGAGTAGCTTTAGGGTGAGTGCGTTGTGCCCTTACTAAATTGTATAGACAAGTGAGACACTTTCTTGTCCTGTTTGTGTCTTGGTTTCCCTGTTGTGGAGTGGGCTTTTGTCTTCAAGGCCTTCTTATTCTTCTGCTAAATGATGTGGTATGGGACTCTCCTGTCATTCCTGATCCTGGACATCTGCAGTGTCTCACACAATAACCCTCTGAAGGGCTTCTAAGTGCAGTTTTATTTTGTGGGTGTAGGGCACCCTGAAAGTTGTCTGAGGTCTGTGGGTAGCTGCACTCCTGGTAAGAGGTGGCATACATGTTTCAGGTTCCCGAGACTCATGCAGATCTGATTCCAGTCTCCTGGCAGCATCCTGACAGCAGAGCATGGATAGGCAAGTGCAGCAGCTTCTGGAAGTCAGCATGCTGGGCCAGAGCCCATGTCCCTGCTGGGTGGGCCCCCAGCCTCCATTGGCTTTGATTCTGCAACTTTTTCCAAACCCAGGGCATGATTCACGGCCCAGATCCCAGCCCGACTTAGTGGAATTTCTGAAACTCGAGAGTTGAGGTACTGTCTCGATTCCAAGAGGTCCTACTGCTACCTTGGGGGCAGCTTGCAGCAGAAACGGGTGAACCCACACACATTCTTCCCACATGAAGCACTGTCCTCCTCTGAGGAAGCAGAGATGATGGCAAGAAGTGCCATATTTCATGGACGCTCTAATTGCAGCTCAGGTTTCCTTAGTGTGACAACCCTGTCAAGGTCTTAGGACTCCAGGCTGCAGCATTACCACCCAGTACTAACTGAGGACCACTGAGGATTTTCCTTGTCCCTGGCATCCCTCTGCTGCTGGCCCAGAGCAGTCCAGGCTTCCACGTTGTCCCTGCCAATTCTCCGGAACAAGGCAGCCCCTTGTGAAGCTACTATGTCATGCTCTTGTGATAGTAGTCAAAAGATCAACATCTCTTGTCGGTTAATCACTGTCTGAATTCTCATAGTCATTTTTTTCCCTCAGGGCCTTTTATCTAGGGTACAGGATGGTCCAGGACCAGGAAGGAATGGACATGACCCTGGCTGAGCATAGCCTGATGGGAGATAAGAGCCAAAGAAAGGCAGTAGTTCCCTTGGCCTCGGAGTGACCAGAAAGCAACAAGGCTGCCATTGTGAAAGCCAGAATGGGGCAGCTTTCTTCTCTAAACATGGGGGCACTTTCACCACAAGAGATATGATGGAGAGGGCGGTCCCAGGGGAACCAGAGTAAGGCTGGAGTCTACTGTGTTTGCAGAGGACCAGAGAATCAGAGTGCAAGTGAGTAGATGGCCTGGGGGATGAAGCTAGATGCTTGACCACGTTCATCGTGTGTAAGATAATATGTATGTATGGTACATGTATCTCTGTGTGTGAGTGTGTGCATGTGGGTATGAGTATACATGTGGAGGCCTAGAGTAAATGCAAGATGTCTTCCTGTATGGCTGTCCACTTTATAATTATTTTTAAATTTTTAATCAATTAATTAATTTGTGTGTGTGGGGAGCACATGTGTGGAGGTCAGGGGACAATTTTGGGGAGTTGTGTCTCTCCATTTTTAGGTGGGTACTGGAGATAAAGCTGAGGTCACCAGGCTGTGTAGCAAGCCATCTTACCTGCTGAGCCATCTCGATGGCCTTGATCTCCAGCTTATTTTTGTGAGGTAGGGTGTCTCACTGAACTTGGAGTTCCCTTATTCTGTTAGGCAAGCTGGCTGGTCAGTCTTAGGGAACCTGCTGTCTCTGCCTCCTTAGCATTGGGATTATAGATTTACACCATCATGCCTGGCTTTTTATGTGAGTTCTGAGGATCAAACTCAGGACCTCCTGTTGGTGCAGCAAGCAGTTTACATTAGGTGCCATGTTCCCAGCTTTAGTCGTGGCCACTTTAAAAAGATGTGTGTGTCTGTCTGTCTGTGTGTGTGTGTGTGTGTGTGTGTGTATCTATGTGTGTTTGTCTGTGTGTGTGTGTGTCTATGTGTGTTTGTCTGTGTGTGTGTGTCTATGTGTGTTTGTCTCTGTGTGTGTATCTATGTGTGTTTGTCTGTGTGTGTGTGTCTGTGTGTGTGTGTGTTTGTCTCTGTGTGTGTATCTATGTGTGTTTGTCTGTGTGTGTGTCTGTGTGTGTGTGTGTTTGTGTATGTGTGTGTGTCTGTGTATATTTGCCTTAGCGTGCAGGGAGAAATCTGAAGACAATTTTGTAATGATTGTTTTTCCTCTATTGTATGAGTTCTGGGAGATTGAACTCAGGCCATCGGACTTGGCAGGAAGGACCTTTAGCTGCTGGGCCATTGCTTCTGTCCATGTTCATTTTCATTACTTACTGATTTATTTTTAATTACTTTTTGGTGTATGGTGTTTTACTTACATCTATGTCTGTGTACCACGTGTGTGCGTGCAGTGTTCGAGGAAGATGTTGGCTTCCCCTAGGACTGGAGTTACAGACGCTTTTGAGCCACCGTGTAGATGCTGATAACTGAACCACAGTCTCTGAAAGAGCAGCCAGTGCTCTTAGCCATTCAGTCATCTAGCTCCTGCCATGTTCATTTTTACAGGACAAACAGAGACCTGGGACTTAGAAGAAGCTAAAGGTGACTGGAAAGAGAGGGACAGCGCAAGGGAGGAAGGGAAG